>JAMZAV010010245.1:0-23282 GCA_024449915.1 Sweltsa coloradensis
TTATTATTATTATTATATTATTCATATTATTATTATTCATATTATTATTATTATTCATTTATTATTATTATTATTCATATTATTATTATTACTATTATTTTTATTATTATTATTATTATTATTATTATTATTATTATTATTATTATTATTATTATTATTATTATTATTATTATTATTATTATTATTATTATTAATTCTTAATTGCATTTTGAGTGTGCTGGAGTTAGAGAGTCTACCTATCGGGCGATGTCGAGAGATAAAAAACTACAGTGGAAATGTCAACCATGTCGTGTGATAAGCAATGAAAACAAGGAAAAACCGGCTCCGCAGCAACAAGGTGACGTATTGGCAGCGCTAGCTGAAATTAATAAGAAATTAGAGGATCTCGTACTTGTTAAAGAGTCGGTAAAGAAGATTAGTGACCAGTTGGATAGTATGTCGCTGCGTGTAACGGAGCATTATGTTTTTTTAACCGAACACAAAGCTGAGATTGATATCTTGAAAGGTCAAATTGCTGAAAAAGATAATAAATTAGCAGACTTGAAGAATCGATTTAACACGCTGGAGCAATATGGTCGTAATGTGAACATCGAGATTTATGGATTAAATAAAGCGTTATTAGAGGATCGGAAGGTTCTCGCAGCCTTGGTGTGACATGCCGTGGAGAGGACATTTGATGCAGCCCACTGGCTACCGAGGGCAGCTGGGGCTAAATGTGACCGGTTAATTGTGCAATTCGCTTCTAGACGTATGCAAGGGGCATGGCTAAGCAAGAAGCGTGTGGAGATAACTGCCGCGATGATATGTAACAACGATGATGAAACGCGAATTTTCATCAATGAAAATCTTTCGCCGTTTTACAAAGAATTTTTGTGGAAATGCAAGCAAGTGGCAAAGGATAAGAAGTTCAAGTATGTGTGGGTCAAGGGGGGGAAAATTTTCATTAGAAAAAGTGATAGTGATGATTTATTTATTGTTGTTTATCCTTGTTGTTATTACATTTTTTAACAAGAAAAGGCGTCGACGCTAGCAAATATTTTGCTAAAACACTTGATATCTTTGTGGAAGTCTCGTGCCGCGAAGAGCCTTGCTAAATTACGTGAAACTAACATGGCACTTGTAGTTGGTTCTCCCATAAGTACTCCTTACACATGGAAGGGAAATGACTTACTGGGCAGTCTTTGAGGGCGGGCGGCAGGTCGTTCCATGGGTTAACAACCCGAAAAGAAAAAGCACGTCGGCCGAGCACTCCTTTGGCCGGAGGGGGTTGGAGGCGGGGGTGCCTAATATCGTCGCCTCTCAACACGCGGCCCTGGTTGATGCGCGCGCACACGTCAAAATCAGTGGCGCCACTGAGGCATCTTTTAAAAAAACACCAGATCGGTGTATTGCAGGTGCATGGTCATTGGCATAACCTGCTTCTGGTCACAGGGTGGGGGGATGTTACGGCCATGTATGAAATGCAATGCCCTTCTCTGCACCCTCTCAAGCTTGGTAGTGTTCTCAATGGTGGTTGGGTGCCATGCGGGGAGGCCGAAAGTCATGGTGGGCTTAACTAGCGACAGGTAGGCCATCCTCTTGACGCGCGGCGTGCACCCGTTCAGATTGCGGGCCGCGAAACCCAGCACCTGCGCCGCCTTGGCCCGCACAATATCGGTGTGAACGTTCCATCGGAGGTCGCTTGTGATGTGCATTCCGAGGAGGCGCTGCTTGTCGACGTACTCGAGTGGGACACCATCTATGGTGTACAGGAAGTATAGTGGGGTGCGCGCGCGCGTGATGTCCATCATCTTGCACTTGAGGGCGTTGAGCGACATGCCATTGTTGTCGCACCAAATCTGAATGTCGTCTAGGTCTGCTTGAAGGGCGTCTGCATCCTCTTGGGTGACCACGATGCAGTACAGGGTGACGTCGTCAGCGTACTGGAGCATTTGGATCCTTGCCGAGGTAGGGAGGTCGGCTACGAAGACGTTAAACAGCAGGGGGCCAAGCACACTTCCCTGGATGACGCCCGAGGGCACGTCTCGGAATTCTGAGCGCTCGCCGTTGAACTGGACGAACTGCGTGCGGCCGACAAGGAAACTCTCGAACCACCTAAGCAAATTGCCCTTAATGCCATAATGCTCGAGCTTGGATAGTAGACGCACGTGCGGCACTTTATCGAACGCTGATGAATGATGTGTGTAAAATTACATCGGAAGAAGATTTGAAATACCTAATTAAGGAGTAATTGACTCTGTTGATAGATTAGCATTAAATTGTATAATTCTTTGTTTTGTATTTTATTTTTCAAATTTTGTGTGTCATTAACCACAACAAGGCTAAATAAGTAATGTTTTTTGTCTCGAGTGATGAAAATGAAGATTATCATGAGCCTCCAATTATAGTCAATAACCTACAGTGTAATACTGTGGAGGACTGGTTTTCTTCATTAGAGACGCCATTGGTTGAAAACTTTTGTGTGTTGCATTGCAATTTGCGTAGCATAAACAAGCATTGGATGGAGTTCGAGGCCTGGACACGAGACCACATTCCATACTTCCAAGTGATTGCACTTTCTGATGTGAGTATCAACGAGACGAATGCTATGATTTATAATAATTAACCTGGCTTCTCGCGTCACTTAAATTTGCGGATGAATAAGAGAGGTGGAGGTATTATTCTATACGTAAATAGTTCTTTAGATTTCAAGATTATTTCTATTAATTACAAAGGTGTGGAGAGTTTTTTAGGGGAGGTAATGTTTAACGATAAGAAGTTTCTAATAGTTGTTGTTTATAGACAACATGCGTTGAGTAAAGGGGAGTACGTGGACATTGTTGAGTTGTAGATAGCGGAGCATGGCAGTGGATATGATAACGTTATCTATATTGGCGATATTAATATAAATCTCTTTGATGTGAATCCAATAGTACAGCGGTATGAGTCGATTCTCTCTGAAGCGGGATATGCTCGGTGCATTTATGATGTAACGCGGTCAGAGATAAGAGCCGGGGACTGAGACTGAGTCGATAATAGATCACATTTATGTCAAATGTAAACAAATGAATATTGCATCAGGTGTAGTGCCGTGGACGATCTCAGACCACTATCCAATTATGGTTAGTTTACACTCTTCAAAAAGACAGGAACATTTGACACAGTGCCGTACACAAAATAATTATGTCAATGACACAGTTTTACAAAATGAATTGGATACGGTGGATTGGTCAATATTTGATAATATAAACGATCCCCAGGAAATATACGATCGACTAGTCAATGTTTTTGAAGTCGCGTATAAGAATTCGTCTGTTCAAAGACAAGTTTCAAATAAAAAGAATAGAATTAATAAACCTTGGATAGATAATGAAATTAAAAATATATTAAGAAAAAGAGATCGTCTATGGAGGAAGTGGAAAAATAACCCTTCAAATATTCTCTACAGAGCACAGTATAATAAAATCCGCAATGATGTTACCAAAGCACTTAGATCTGCGAAAAAACATTACTTTGCGAATAAATTGACCAGTAATTTAAAAAGTCAAAAATGGGTGTGGTCAACAATAAATGAAGCTATGGGCAAACCAACGCGAAAAACAGTAGACGAAGAAATTTTAACTAGTTTTAACGATTTCAGAGAAATTTCGAAAAAGCCCCTAGCGGAAGACTTTGCGAAGCATTTTGTGAGTGTGACAGAAAAGCTTATAAAGGAACAAACATTTACATTTAATTCTGTCCATGTAGTAAATGAATGTCAGTCGTTTTGGTTGAAACCAATCACACCTGAGCAGGTTAGATTAATTATTTCAGAACTAGACCATAAAGTATCGGCTGGGTTGGACGGCATTCGAATCAAGGACTTAGAAAGGTGTTTAATTCAGGTGTCTATTGTACTAGCAAAATTTATAAATTTGTCGTTTGAAACTTCTGTATACCCAGCTAAACTAAAAACATAAATTGTGAGGCCAATATTTAAAAAAGGAGATCGTAGGAATTTCAATAATTATCGGCCTATATCGATACTTTCTACTATTGATAAAATATGTGAGCGATACGAATAAGGAATTACTAAACTATTTGAATAGGTACAAAATTTTAACGCCGTGCCAATTTGGTTTTCAAAAAGGTAAAGGGACAGACATGGCTTTAGATGATTTTTCGAATTACATTAATGGTCAGCTAGATAAAAATAAATTCGCACTTTGTCTTTTTGTAGATTTTGCCAAAGTAATCCTGTCAAATAAGAATTTTTGGAGGAAAAAATTGCGATGTCGCTGAATTTTTGCAGAGACCTGCCTTAAAGGATACTTATCAACATACCAAAACTCCCCTACAATCGGACTGGAGCTTCGGCCGCCATATTGGAAAATGGCGGCCAAAAAGTGTTTGTTATCGAATATCTCCAAATTTGTTTGAGATAGACAAAATATCTCAATGGCAAAAATATTCCCCATTTAATTCCCTACAAAACAGGTGTCTTTTATAGTTTTGGTAGGGGCAAAGGTTACGTCACAAAATCGTGGTTTATATATTGCTTATTGGAGTACCAGCTAATTTCCAAATTTTCACGCCCAGCATCAAACAATGCCCGGTAAATCCGTAAGAAATCGATTTAAATACAAAAGGACTTTTGTACGGGGTTCATGAAAGCTTCCATTAGTATTTTAAAAAATCAGTTCTGCCAAATCGGATTTTGCATTTACCCAGAATTTGGGTTTTTCCATTGTTGGCATTTCCTCAAAAATGCCCTTTTTGACTGTCCATTATTAAGCACTAAATAGCATTGAAGGAAAAATTCTTTTTACGCACTTTGAAATGACTTAAATAATGATCCGATTACAACCAAAGTTTAAATCCAATATGGCTGCTAATTCCTAATATTCACAATATGAATACTGTTTTCGTGCTGTTTTTACACTCTTTTTGTTACATAATTCACTTTGATGCTGTGGATATTAGGAATTAGCAGCCATAATGGATTAAAACTTTGGTTGTAATCGAATCATTATTTGAGTCATTTCAATGTGCGTAGGAAGAATTTTTCCTCCGATGCTATTTAGTGCTTAATAATGGACAGTCAAAAAGAGCATTTTTGAGGAAATGCCAACAATGGAAAAACCAAAATTCCGGGTAAATGCAAAATTCGATTTCGCAGACCTGATTTTTTAAAATACTGTGGAAGCTTTCATGAACCCCGTAAAAAAGTCATTTTGTATTTAAATCGATTTCTTACGGATTTACCGGGCATTGTTTGATGCCGGGCGTGAAAATTTGGAAATAAACTGGTACTCCAATGAGCAACATATAAACCACGATTTTGTGACGTAACATTTGCCACTACCAAAACTATAGAAGACACCTGTTTTGTAGGGAATTAAATGGGATATATTTTTGCCATTGAGATATTTTGTCTATCTCAAACCAATTTGGAGATATTCAATAACAAACACCTATTGGCCGCCATTTTCCAATATAGCGGCCCGAAGCTCCAGTCTTGCTCCAGTCCGATTGTAGGGGAGTTTTATAGTGTTCGTCAAGATCGTGGAGCGCTAGCGGTTTCTTTCAAATCTTCATGAATAGGGTTCCCAATCATGTACTTGTCAAAGGTACAATAAGGCAAATGATTGCTTCGGCTGCCGCCAAGAATTTTGTGGTTTCTACTAAAGATGCTGAAAACATAATTTCAACCCTTCGGTAGGCCGGGTCGGGTTTAATACTTTGTTTGTGTGATGCGTTGATGGTCTAGTCAATGTTTTTATCCCATTTGGTGACAGTTGTAGGACCTGTGTCCGTGCGTCCGGTCAGAAGCTCTTTTGAGGAAGTTAAGTGGGCGTGTAATTCTTCATGAATAGAGCTCTAGAATGTGCTCTACGATCTTGACGAACACTATAGTATGTTGATAAGTATTATATAAGGAAGTTCTCTGCAAAAATTCAGCGACATCGCAATTTTTCCTCCAAACGTCAATATACGATTTTATTTGACAGGATTAAAAGCTTTTGACACGGTAAATTTGGAAATTTTACTTGAAATGTTAGAAAAAGCAGGTGTTCGTGGCCAATTCTTTCATGGTTTAGAAATTTTTTAACTGAACGCGACATTATTGTAAAAATTAACGGTGAATTTAGCAGTAATTATAAAATTAAATACGGGGTGCCACAAGGCTAAATTTTAGGACCAACCCTTTATCTATTGTATATTAAAAGTATACCAAATGTGTTTAGATATTGTAAGGTATATTTATACGCAGATGATACAGTGCTGGTAATCACGCATTATGACTTGCTCGTAGCATTAACACAATTAAAACAGGATCTCATTTCATTTCAAAAATGGCTTCATGACATGGGTCTAGTTGTAAACTTAGGAAAAACTAACATAATGTGCATTCATGCGCCCAACAAACTAAGTGACGTTAAGATTAATGTACAGTGGCACACCGCATTGTGTCTAAAGCAGGTTGTTCTACCCGTCGTAAATTCTAACATTCAAATGTTTAATATTCCGCCACTGTGTAGTTGTCCGTCAATTGTCGAGGTTAAAAAATACCAATACTTGGGAAATTTTGGTAGATAACACTTTTTCCTTTTAAATTACACGTGGCCAAAATTTTGCAAAGTATTCGAATATCGTCTTTCTATATTTTTCAAATACGTGACCTATTTCCTCTTAATATTTTAAAAATGGTTTACTATGCCATTGTTCATTCATATTTGTCGTATGGAATAACTGCTTGGGGATCGGCGTCTTGACTCACTCTGTCTCCTCTGGAAGTAATGCAAATTCTATTGTGCGCTCTTTGTTTTGCTCAACAAATGTTGTTAAAAATTATAACACTATTCAAACTTACAAATATTGTAACATTCTGCCGGTGCAGCAAATGTATTTTTATATTTTTTATTAAACACCTTTTCAATATAAAGTCGAAAAGTATAAAATACGTGCCATACACGGATGGAAATGATTGTATTATGTGGTTCCACGTGTGTACACCAACTAGGGTTTCGTTGCATACATTAGCTGTTGGCTTTTATGCAATAAATTTCCCTGAAAATGTCAAAAACGTTCAAACCTTTGAAAAATAAAGGGAAATTTTTAAAGATTACATTTTTAAAAAATGAAAAATAAAAATTTTCGTTGGTTTTTTTTTTTTTTTTTTTAAAAACCAATGATTTACCTTTTTAATTTTTAAAAAAATAGCAATTTAGACAAATTTCGGGTTATGCGTGTCGTGGTGCCGAACTTTAAATGCAAAAATTGCTATTGTGTTATGTTTTTTTTAGGGTTTTTTGGGTTTTGTGGGGGAAATTTGGTTCTTAAAAAAAAGCTTTATCAAACCCTTGCAGCGGGTTCTTTTTTTTAATGTGGTAATTATTATTATTATTATTTTTGGATGTTTTTTCATAAAAACTCGGAAAAACCCGGAGCAACATTTTGTACGGATTTAGAAGTACTTCCATGTGTACCTTTTCTACTTTTTATTTTTGTCTTAACTCAAACTAAAATAAGTCTTTTATAAATTTAATTTTGTTTGTAGATGATGTTTTCTTTCTGTGTGTGGGTCGGGGCGATTTCTCGTCGCACCTAGCTTTTTGCTTTCGGACTTGGGAAACCACAAAAACCAGTCAGGAGGGAAGTGTCTCGAAACTCGAAGTATCTTCTTAGTTTAAAAATTTACGAACTATTCTACACGTGTTGAGTATTACCCCTTTTGAGTCTCGAGATACATTGGGGAAGACTAGTTTTTTTAAGCTTTCATGTGCTTTTCGGTATATGCCGTTTGCTGATATAATGAATGGGATTGTTTTTACCTTTTTTTGTTTCCAATCTTTTTGATCTAAATTGAAGTTCACTAACTTGTCAATTTTTTTCTTCCACGGGTCTCGACGTTATGGCAATTGGGGATAGAAAACGTCGAAAAGGGTAGTTTTTTTGTTTTTTTCTTGTCAATTATTTTTAAAACCCGGTTTTTGTGATGTATCGTTTGGTTGTTATAACTGTGCGGTCGAAATAAAAATTTGAATCTTTATATCTAGACTTTTTGGTTTTTGTATTTGTAGTAAGGTGGTGGGGTTTCAATGGGGTTTTTTTTTTTTTTCTTGATTGCATTTTTTTTAAAAATAATGTTACATTTGGGTTATTCGTAGAGGTAATTGTTTGACAAGTGACTTGCACCCGGAATGATGGTTAAAATTTTTTTCACCCCTTTGCACTACATTTTCTCATTGATCTTTTACTGTCGCATTTTTATTAGTTTTTTTTATAAAATTTTTTCGTCGCAACATTGTCTTAAATAGCCATCATAAAACTTCGTTTCCCCAAAATATTCCCCGTTTTTTAACCACCTTTTTGATGTTTTAATTTTACTGACCTTGTTATTTTCATCAAAATGTCTTGCCCTTTGTGTGGGTCTTTTCTGGAAAAGTAACTCTTGGAAGGCATTTATGATTTTCCCTTGAAATTTGACATTTTTTTTGCTAGTTTGAGTGGAGTTAAGATTTGTCACTACCCACCACAGCCCTATGAAGTGTGGATTGGTTGCTTTTTTAAAAAATATTTTTTTAAAAATGTCTATTTGTTTTTAAATAAGTTGTTCAGATAATTTGGGCCCCGTCCTCCTTTTTTCTCGGGAAAAGTGTCAATCTCTCTTTTGCTGTTTAGGATGTGTATTCGGGTTTTTGGGTAATTAGTACGATTTAAATTTTTTCCAACGCGGGGACTGTCTCGTCCTTTAATGATTCCGAATGAATATTCGTACGGGTACACATATGATTATTGCTGCCCCTAGTAAAAATATTTGGTTGCCAAAGGGTTTTCCCAAAGTGGTCACCAACAGGTCCCCAACTAGTTCACCAACGATCCCAAGTATCCCCAAGGATCCCAACAGCGCCAAATGGCGCCAACAGGTCGTTTTTGTGTAAAAAATACTGATTGCAGATTTGGGACCCGTTGGCTCCCTTTTGGGTGAACGTTTGGTGTCATATATTTTTTTGAAATTTTCGTGGCGCCCCTTGGAATCACGGGTAACCTTTTGCGATCAAAAATAAGCCTTGGTGATTTTTTTTTGGTGACCGCTTGGCGCCCTTTTTGGCAACAAATATTTCTCCCAGGGGTGATTTTTGTTTTTACCTTTTATTGCGTCTTGAGGATAGACTTTAGTCTTTTCTTGTAGTATCTATAAATTTTTGCTTTTAACTTTATGTTAAATTTGGCAGCTTGTGAAAAATCCAAAAATATTGTATACATCGTTATCGTCCATTTTTCCAACCTATTTCCATCATCTGTGAAACTTTCGCTTGTGAAACCCTTTCCCCCTTTTTCGATACGACGTCTTACATTTGTCTATTTCCAAACTCCATGCGATATTTTGATAAATTTAATGTTGTATTGACAGACTGTTTAGTTGAGAAAAATTTGATGCTTTACAACTTTGGGTCATCCATGAAAAGGTGGGAAATTGTGTGACATACCACATTATTGCCCTTTAAAATTTTAAAATCGTATGTCGATTCGAAGCATATGGACAGGGGGTTTTTAATGACAGACAAAACCATAATGCATTTAATGAGTCACCTTGGAAAATGCCACGTTTAATTTGTATTGGTCTGTAGTTATCGCTTTTTTTCATATTTATTTTTAGTGTTGTTCTCCCTGTCTCCCTAACTGTCTTTAAAAGTTTCAATTACTGGGGTTATTTTTTATATTTGTAAAATCGAAAAAGCCCTGTGTGTGGGGTTGAGTAAAAAGGGTTTTTTGTAGTCAATGTAGTTTTCGTGAATATTCCTTTTCTTATTGTGTGCCCGATTCATTCAGTGAGCGATAATGTTGTTCTTTACATCCCGTGGTTCTTTCAGCATCTTTTTTTTCCCCGGCCAGATATTTTTTTGTTTTTTTTGCAAGATTATTACTTTTTTTGTTATGCATGAAGTCAAAAATTTTTTATATAGTTGGAACATGAATTGGCCGATATTTTCTTGGGTTCTTCGTGTCATTGTCCTTTTGTTTTAGAAAAGGGTTCTCCTTCAAAAAAATTGGGTATTTTTTTAACTCCTTTATAAACTCGTTGAACATTTTTTAATTTTATTGGAGTAGTATTGAATTTCTTATACCAAAAAATTTTAATATTTCATTACCTGGTGCTTTCCAGCTATTGTAGCACTGATTGTCGACTTTAATTTATCAATAGTTATACCTTTGAATCCATCTCATTAATATCGCTCATCCTAGCTATTTTCATCTTAATCCATTGTGCCCTCCCCGGTTTTTGTGGGGCTACCGGGTTACCCCAATTTCCGTCCAAAAAATCTTCTATCTCGTCTTAGTTGGTGTTCCATTTCCCATTATTCTTGGTACTAGATAGTTTTGGTAAAACTGTTTTTCCTTTTCTTTAAAAATTCGGGTTTTTTTCTTTTTAATATACATTTTTTATATATTTTTTAAACTCTTGCTAAGCATTTTTTTGTTTTTAAAGGGATCCAAAATTCATGAAAGAATTCGTAATGTTCATGCTTTCGTAACCTTTAAACTTTCAAATATTTTTGGGAGATCTTTTCACATTTTTTGATCGATTACCCCTTCGGGATTGTTCCAGCGACCCTATCCCCCCAAGCTCAACGATTTTCCCAACTAGTCGCTTTTTCCCTTTGTACTTTTTTCTCCCCATTTTTCTTTGAAGAATTGCCGTTTTTCCTTTTAAACCCAAATTCTAACCCCGCTAAGCGGCCAATAAATTTCCGCAGAACGTTGCAAATGATAGTTCTCTTTGTGTAAACTATAAAATATGGGTGTTCAAGTGTCCGCTTCTTCATTTCCTTTGAATGCTTTTGGGGTTTAGGTATGTATGGTCTTCGTTTGGTTTTATGTCGCAACTCTGCCCGGTGTTGTAAATGCTAAAGCTAGGGTGTTTTTAGATTTTATCAGTCAGGGGATTTTCTATTCGTTATGCATATCTACCTCTTTTTTTGATTGTTAGTTGTTCTGGGTATCTTTATCTTTTGGTTTTTTTTGTATTTCTAGTGGTTCTGGAGTTTGGTAGGCCCGGACGTTTGGTAAGTTGGATGTTCTGGTAGGGCCGGACGTTCTGGGAAATTGGGTGTTTGGTTGGGCTGGGGCGTTTTTATAGGTCTGGACGTTTTGGGGGTCTGGAAATTTTGGGGTGTTGGTAGATTTTTTAAGTTTTTGCAGGTATGGCAATACGGGATTTTGGAGTTTAGAGCTTGGTATGAAGTGGGCTTTTCTCGCTGTCCCTGTGATGTATTTTCCCTTTTCATCTTGATGTGCTTTATTCTTTTCACTTCGCGTTTATTTAAATTTTAAAATGTTTACTGGAACATTTATTTTTTAAATATAATTTTCTTTGGTCACATTTTCTTTCATTTTCTTTTAAAAAAGGATATTACGAACAAACTCCCTATGGAGCCTTGCGATAACCTATTAAAACAGTCTTAAAACGTTTCCCTATAATACTACGCATCACCCCAAAGTTATATTATTTTATATATATATTTTATTATTATATTATTATTATTTTATTATATTTTTATTTTTTTATTTTATTATATTATTATTATTATTATTTTTATTTTATTATTATTATTATTATTATTTTATTAAATGGTACATAAATCAAATTTTTAACTTGCAGATAAAGATTTTAAAAAAATCCTTTAAATCACATAACTGAGCTGGTTTCCCCAAAGAACTTTTTTTGAAATAACTGGTTTTCTCCCTGTAAAAAGTTGTTTCGTATGGGTTTAAACTTAAGTTATTTTTAGTAAAGAGTATAAAAATCGAAATCGACCCAAAAAATCTCCAAAGAACGAAGACAGCTAATAACTTTCAGTTCCACTTTGTGTAAACAAATATGGTGAAAGGTCGTTAAAAACTAGTGTACCCCAGAGTTTCAATTTATTGCCTAAAGAACTAAAAGATTTAGATAAAAATTAGTAAAGTTAAGTTAAAAGTAAAAAAATTTCTCTTGTTTAATGACGTTTAATTTCGTATGACGTTAATTTTGGTATTAAATGGATCTAATATAATAATTATTTTTATATAATTTGGCAACTGCTCAATGTAATGTTTACGATTATTGACATATTGTATCGATTATATTATATTATTTAGTATTTAGTATAATGTCCTGTGTCTGACATAATTTGATATTGATTTTTATGCTCTTGCATTGTCCGTAATTTTGTATATTATAAATAGCCCACAGACAAGCTTCTGATGAAGCTTTGTGGGATATCGAATCCAATAGAATATGTTTGATGTGTAATGATATGCTTTATTATTAATTAAAAAAAAAAAAAAAATTATTATTATTATTATTATTATTATTATTATTATTATTATTATTATTATTATTATTATTATTATTATATTATTTATTATTATTATTATTATTATTATTATTATTATTATTATTATTATTATTTTTTTTTTTTAATTAACACAATTAACTGGTCGGGACATTTCGCCGCGTCGATTCTGCTTTAATTGCGTTTGACGTTTCAGCCCAACTGTGTGGGCTATCCTCAGAAAACAAGAAATAAAATTAAAAACTTACAAAAATATAACCTTGTTAACAGCAAAACTGATTAAAGAATCACCATTAGATGCAGTGGTAAAAAAGACGATAACCCAACACGATGCAAGAACTCCGAGGATATATGGTCTTCCAAAAGTTCACAAGCCAGGAGTTCCTTTACGTCCGATTGTTAACGCAATAGGTTCCCCTACCCATGAGTTGGCTCGCCACTTGGCTAAACAGATTCAACCACTTGTGCCAGAGACCAAGTCATACATTAAGAACTCGGTTCATTTTATTGAATGTCTTAAAGACCTAACATTCGATAACCAAGACTTGATGGTAAGTTTTGACATTGTGTCATTGTTTACTAATATTCCAGTGCCAGAAGCAATGAAGGTGGTACGAGAAAGAATTCCTTTGGCAAAACACATCTCGGACTTAATTCAACATTGTCTCGAATCCACGTTCTTTGTTTTTGAAGGAAAAGTGTATCAACAAACTGAAGGCACTCCAATGGGCAGTCCTTTATCTCCAGTAGTAGCCAATCTCTTTTTGGATCATTTCGAGTCCAAAGCCCTGGACTCGGCCACACTTAAGCCAAAGATTTGGTTGCGATATATGGATGACATCTATGCAGTTTGGCCACATGGTAGGGAAACACTTAATGCATTTTTGGTCTATTGGAATAGCATCCATCCAAGCATTCAGTTCACTATGGAATTAGAGACAAATGGCCAACTAGCTTTTCTGGATATTCTTGTCACGAGGGGAAATATTCCTGGCCACTCAGTTTATCGTAAACCCACTCATACCAACTTGTACCTGCATGAGACATCCCATCACCACCCTCCACAGAAACAGTCTGTTATTAACACGCTGGTCACCCGCGCTAACAGACTGTCAGACGAAGCAAGTTTAGGGAGGGAAAAGATGGTGCTCAGAGAAGCATTATTAAACAATGGATACAGTAATGCAACCATCAACAGGGCTTTTAATAGACCACAGAGACCTGCCAACAGTGAGATAGTAGAAGATGAGGCTACCGGTAACATCACGAGAGCTTTCCTGCTTTACGTGAAGTATACGACGGACAGAATTGGTCGCATTTTAGCCAAAAAAGATATAAAAAACTATTTATACTCCATGGAAAAAGGTACCCCATTTGATGAAGCCAGTCAAGGATATAATTCCACTGCAAGAGAGTGGTATTTACCAAATTCCTTGCAAGTGTGGATTGGTTTTATATAGGCCAAACATGCAGGACAGTAGGAACAAGATTGAAAGAACATAAAGCGCATTGTAGGCATGCTCGAGAAGAACAGTCGGCGGTTCCCTAAACATGCTTGTGAAAATGCTAATAATTAAAGGCATGAAATTCTGTTTGATAGTGCCACAATAGTTTGCAAAGAGCCTCGGTTACTACCAAGATTGGTCAGAGAGTCCATTGAAATAGCTAAAGCACCAAACAATTTTAATGGTGATGTTTAAACGGAGCGGGTCGTGGACGCCCATATTAAAAATGGTTCAAGACAACTCCAACTCTGACCGTATCGCAAATAAAACCAATAACCCCGAGATTTTACTCCCGGTTTCGAATGCAGGCCTTCTCGTCCTCCCTGTCCCGGAAATGGATCAGCCCCAAGAAAGTGGAGTTCGACGGAGTGATCGGATACGCACCAGAAATTCTCAAATGTGAGGTTGATCTGGTTGTGAAAAAGACTTCATTAGAATGTAATGCAATTTTATAGAAGGCGGAGCCTGATCATGGTAACTGTTTGTTTTGTTGTTGTTATTTTGTTTTTACCCAGTAAACACAGAGTGCAAATTGTGAGATAAATGTGACAAGTTTAAATCCATCTCGGAGAGCATGTTCGAAAGATTTTAGAAATGCATCGGAGAGCTCAAATGGGCCGACAATCAATTATCCTTTAACTCTCAGAGAGGAACAGGGTGTTGGTTCTCGAGTTGTCTTATTTTACTATGAATGAGTACTCCAAGAGTTGTACTAAAATATAGCTTGGAGTACTCACAGAGTTGTACCAATAAACTGCTAGGAGTTCTCACAGAGTGCTCATAGAGTTGTATCTGGTGATTGTCTAGAGTGCTCACAAAGAGCTCACAGAGTTGTACCAGAATACAACTATCCACGCGTCTGTAACGCGATCTAGGAGCAAATAAGCAAACGAAGCACTAAAATTAGATTCGACTTTTCATTTTAATATTATATTAAATACTAATTCTTATTATTTATTTCCTATTGCTACATCAATCGATAACCTGCAATTGGATACACAACATATGTTAAATTGACATGGTTATAAAGTTACAAGTTTTATCATGGTGACTCGAACTCGATCCGACTGTGACACTGCATCTGAAAGCCAACACCTTAACCGTAGCGCCACAGAAGACGCTGAAGACGACAGGGAAATACCACCTATAGGTATAGCACAGCAAATCGATGCAACTATAGTAGACAAATTGTGCACTTGCTCTGTGGCCTCCTTACCTTAATTAATACGTGCATTGTTCTTGTGTTTTAATAGTATTGTTCAGTACTTGATAATAATTCTATAGTATTTTACTAATTAGTTACTCAATGATTGTATGGAAGCAGTAATTAATACTCTTTACCTCCTGAGCAAATCTTTGCTGTGTCAGAATGCAAGGTGTTCTATATCACACGCTATAGTTTTTGAGCTAGAAGGACTTGGAAGTTTTAAGTGGCGAGGTAAATGCTTCACAATGAAAAATCTTCAGACTTCAGACAACGTACACAGGTCCTAAGCCTAGGGGAGAGCCACGGCCTACGCTCCTTTCACCCTACATGCCGAATACAGGCTTCCGTGCATGTAAACATTTAGAGTTTCGAAAACAAATAAAAAATTATAAAACGCAAACATTTTTAAAGTTTGTGTTATATCTATTAATCGTCTGTACTAAGGTCAAGTCGTCATTACATTTCACTCAAAATCGTGGGCGTCGCCGTGTTCGAAACGGCCGCGGCGGGAACAAAAACGAGGGTCCCATTTGTTTCATTTCGAGATAGAACAGTTGTATCTAGATTCCAGCACATAAATTTGACAAAAATGGACTTATAAGTTATAACAAATGAATTTCATAATTTGCTCATAGATGGCGTTGCAATCTTCAAAATACACATTGAAGAACACAATCATGCATTTCGTTTTCGTACTACAAACACAAAAATCGAGATAGAACATTTTCATTCTGACACTGTGACGTGTGGTCTCAAATATAAAGAATAATGTCTGTTGCGCGATGCTTGATGTGAGATTATGTTACTCAGAGTCGACGAGAATAACTGACAAGAGGCAATCAATATTTTTTTTAATCAAGGAAGCTGGTTTGATTTCTTGTGTTTATCAATAAGATAAGTATGCCGAGAGTTCGAAATCCACCCACTTGGAAAAGTCTCTGTCCTGCAATATCATCTGTAGATAAATATTTGTATCACATCTATGAACACGTCATCAACATTTTACACTTAGCATAAAGTCACTTAATTGATGGACTCACTGGTGTTCCGCTCGGTCGTCTAACAAACAATTAAGAAATTTATTTGTCCCGATTGGCACTTCGCATCAACAATAATTCGCGAAATTGACACACACACGAGGACTAACAAAATTAAAATAAAAATACTTCACATTGCATACTGATGATTACTGATATCGGCTTATAATATTTTTTCGAATGGGTCCCTGCTTCCAATATAAAAACTCCAGAGTTCCTTCGATTCCCGCTTCAAACTCAGGAGTCTATAGCAAAGCATGTCAACTATTCTAGCCCAAGTACGAAAAGTGCTAGCTATACTCTTGATTCGGGTGTTCACGCAGATTCGACGCGCCATGCCGATGTTCCTGACAGGAAGTTTTCTCAGGCTTTTCTTCAGTAGTTGATGCGAATGCAGGGGATTAGCCGCATTGAGTCACAACTACGTAACTCCAGAATAAATACTTGTTTGCAGATTGTCCCTTGGCCGTTTTCCCATTTTTTAAAATACAAATTGTATTGATTTAATTGTTCCGAATTAGCCCAACCATGTAAGTTAATCGCTATTTCAAAAATTTAAAAACCGACTTATGGTTGGACGATTGTTTGATTGTCGCATGGTGTCTGAGCCGTCCAGTCCTTTTAAAATCATTAATGTGACTGATCTTAAAAACGTACATCACAATCCACAATAATAATTGCAGTTAAAATGACTAAATATTTTGTGAGCTTGTAATCTAAACGTTATTTTTGATATCTGATTTTATCACTGAAGAGTTTTCACCAGATAATCAAAGGGACTCGAACTAGTGGAAAAGTATTTTAGATTTCCTCAGTTTACATAAAATTACGAAAAATGTAATAATTGTAATATTATTATAATACCGGCAATATTGTTGCTTGCTATACTATGAACCAGGAACACATGAAGTTAAAGAAATAGCATTGAAAAGATAATAAATGTCTCAAATAAAATTATAAAAAAATAGTCTGTGATTAATTCATAATTCGATTACGGAATCTGTCTGGTAGAGCCTACCCGTTGGTTTGCAAGAGAGGTAACAAATTGACAAATAATTTCTTACAAATTACATATTATATTGTGTTGCGTAAAATAATATAATCACAAGTTATACTTCTCAAATCGCACTCAAACCCGCAAAATGTGAGTGAATAAAAAAATAAAATAAAAATGCATTTACTGCTCGCAAACTACTCTCAAAGTCATCACGAATGTGAGGACTTTTGATGCAAATAAAAAGTAGTATCAAGTGACAACTCTGTTAACACTCGGGGAGTAGATTAAATTTAGCTTATATTATGGTATCGGAGTTGTATTTAGAGGTAACAATGTGACAAATAACTTCTCACAAATTACTCACATTGTGTTGGGAAAATAACGTCATAGGTTACTTTTCAAAGCCCTCTCAAACACAACTCAATGTGAGCAAATTCAATTCAAAATAAAACCAAAAATATGTGGCTAAGACACAACGCTTAAAGTCATCGGAATGAGATGCAAATACAAAAGGAGTATCAAAGTGACAGTTCTGTATCACTCTGTGAGTAGAAATAAATATTTCTTTTTGGGATGACTCTGTGTGTTGATAGAGAGGTCACAAAGTGATGACTTTTTTAAATGAAATATTGATTTCAGTCACAATCATCTCACAAATTACTCACTATGTGTGAGGACCGACTTTGTGAGCTTGTGACCAAAATAAACACCACTCCGAGAGCTCTTGTGTTTACTGGGTATATGGGAAGCCTTGTCTTGGCTTATATTTTTGTAAGTTTTTAATTTTATTTCTTGTTTTCTGAGGATCCGAGGAAACAAGGAACAGTATGGCTCTCTGGCGCGCGAGTGAGGAACTAGAGAATCGGGGATAGGTACGCCCACCTGATAGGAAAACGCATTGTGAATCGCGTCAGTCTACGAAAATACTAAGAAATATTATGATTGTATATTTAATTTACCAAAATTGCAATTTAGAAAGCAATAAAATACAGTAACCAAATAGATTTCCATCCATTTCAACCATTTACTCATAGTCATACAAAACTACCTGAAAGGTATATCTAAACTTGACTTTTGGGTCTCGGCAGTGAATGTTGACAGGTTCTTGAATGAAGCATATATTTGAGACATTATTTTATCTAGCCGATTACACTACCGATTAATGTCTGTGTTTATATGTAAGCAGATTACACCAGATGTTTGAAAAATGGATTCAACCTCATATCGCACTTCGTTTTGCACATTTAAATGCCTTTGTCAGCTCCGTTCACGCGAGATTTTTAGGCCTAGATTTGCTTTGGTGCGGTGTCAAAGTAGGCCTAGTGCCTACATGTTTATTATTTCGTGTAGGCTCTTCATTAAATAATAATATAAGAAGCTCGAAAGGGTGTGATGGCCTACATACGAAATTAAGTATGGCCAGAATATTATTATTTAATTATTATTAATTAATTTTGCACGTTTAAGTTTTTCGTTATTTTTTTCAAGTTTAATTATTATTATTATTAATTAATTATTTAATTAATTAATTTTGCACGTCTGCTAGGCCCTAGGCTAGGCGACTTGGCTGTAAATGCGAGATCAACACGCCTAGACAACACAGCTGACGGAGCCTATCCAATTTATTGAAATAAATTGATAGTTTTGGGATACAGACTGGTTAATTATTTTCGAAATTTATATTTTATTAACAAAAATTATTAGTTTTCTTCTAGCCGAGTCATTTGACACCTAGGGATGGTTGAAACTGGCAAGCAGAGGCCTAGGCCCTATAGGCCAAGCTAGGCGGCCGTCAATTTTCCGCGCTGTTCTCTCAGTTTATCACAGCTCTAGGCCATTAACATTTTGTCAAATTACTAGTCCACGCTTGCATTAGCATATTATACTACAAGGATATTTTTATACTCGGGGATTAGTAATTGATGCTCAGCTCTTTGTTTTAGATTCAGGGCAAACAAACCCTAGGCGCTAGAAATTTGAAATGCAGTAGGCCTACTTTGAAAAGAACGTCCCCTATATAAATCCTTATTCTTTAAACAGATTTTCATTATGTTTAAACTTGAACTATGCCACAAGGTATCAACCTATAGTTCTGACTCTTTTCTATTATGTAACTGGACGTTTTCAACAAAAAAAGTAGGTTTCAAGATTGGGTCCATGCAATATCGACCAATTTCACTCCTTCCAGCTTTCTCTAAAATCCTAGAAACATTGATACATAAAGAAAAACCCTTGTTTGTTGAAAAAAATAACCTCCTAACAGATAAACAAAATGGGTTTTAGGAAAAACGGGTTAAACCCTAGGAACTATTCAAAATTTTATAAAAAATATAATAGAAGGAAAACAATGTAATGATCTTGTACTTGGAGGATTTTGTGATCTATCAAAAGCCTTTGATTGTATAGATAACAAAATACTTATAGATAAACTCAAATTCCTACGGCATAAGAGGTATAGCTCTAGACCTGATTGTTTAAAATCTAACAAAACGTGTACAATACGTAGAGCTAACGCCATGGATGAAGATAACAATGACAGAAATACTTATCAAAACCAACAAAAATTACCCGCGGAGTGCCACAAGGATCCATACTAGGGCCACTTCTTTTTATTATATTCATTAATGATTTGCTCACCTTATAAAAAACTCACAGCTCTTTGCGGATGACACAAGCATCACCATCAGAGCGCTGTGTAAAATCACTTATAACACAATCGGAAAAACAGCTGTTTGTGGCAAACCAGTGGTTTAGTGTAAACAATCTGATACTAAATTATAACAAAACCACATTTTTCATGTTTGGCAACCAGAACTCAAAGAGGAAAAAAACCACAAACCCTCACTATCAAAGCTGAGAAAAACACAAAAATAAAAAGATAATCTCGCAGATTTTCTTGGCCTAACGATTGATGAACATCTAAATTGGAACAAACAATGTGAAAAATTGTCTAAAAAATTAAACTCTACTATATATGCATTAAGGATTATAAAATCAATTTCAAATATTAAAACAGCTAAAATAGCATATTCCGCAAACTTTGAATCTCATCTCAGATATGGAGTAGAATTCTGGGTGGTTCCCCAAATGCAAAAACAATTTTCACATTGCAAAAAAAGCTCTCCGGATCATTCTGGGTCTAAGACAAAGAAAAGACTCTTTCATAAACCTCACTGTAAAGAACACTTTATAAAACATAAGATATTAACATTCTACAGCTTATACATAATGCAAACCATCTTGTACATACACAAAACAACCCAATGAACATACCCTCAACAGCGACATCCATTCTCACAACACCCGTCAAAATAAACATATTCACACCCAATACCTCAAAACTAAAACACTACAAGAAATTCATCATAGTACATAAACTCATTCAAACTTCAAACACAAGCTGAAATCAATTTTTCTAAAAAAAGCATATTACTCAGTTCAAGAATACCTAGAAGACAAAAACATATAGGCCTTCAAAGATACCTACTGCAATAAAAAAAAAATTCAATATGTCCAGGTTACAACCAAGTGCACTAGTGACTAGGGGCCTATGGATTTTAAAATATATTTATTTATCTCTAATTCAAAATTTAAGTGTAGGCCTAATATTAATCGTATTTTTTATTTTTTCATTGTATTATATTCTTAGTTTATTTATATAGCCTACTATGGTAATCTATTTATTTATTTAACTGTATATTTAAAACATTTTTCCAAATACCCTATTGTAATAATCCTCTACAGAGGATTAGATGGGTCAACTACAATGTAACATTTGTATTGGAATAAAACCTACTACTACTACTACTACTACTACTACTACTACTACTACTACTACTACTACTACTAAATGTTAGCCAAGCGTGTGGACGTCAGCTATCCCCTTTTACCCGGCCATCTTGCTAAACAGCTGATTGCTCACTAGCGCTCCATCGGACATTTTTTCTCCGGATAGCCCACACAGTTGGGCTGAAACGTCAACCGCAATTAAAGCAGAATCGACGCGGCGAAATGTCCCGACCAGTTAATTGTGTTAATTATTTACCGGGCCGCGAAAGCCTCAAATTTGAAATTATTTTTATTATTATAATTATTATTTTTATTATTATTATTATTTTTTGTTTATAATGGAATTTTGTTTTGTCTCAATTTCATGCTATGGAATATTTAAATTCAATGTTGCCGTATTAAAAGAAATAATCAATGTAATTTAATTTTGTTTGTCAAGAATGTATAATTTTAATAGAAATATCATCTGTATTGACATAGGAACTGGATTCCAAGGGATTGATTTAATGTATTACTATGTACAAATGTATAAAAATATTTGAACCTGCAGATAAGCTGTTTTGCAGCTTCGCAGGACAATCGATTGTATCTATAAATAAATTGTTCAATAAAGGCAACTTAAAAAAAATATATATATATATATAAATGTGTGAAACGGGTCATTTTGCCGCGTCCCTTGTTTACACTTACTAGTGTGTGAGTTCGACGTTTAAGTATTATTATAAAAATTATTATTATTATTATTATTATTATTATTATTATTATTTTTAATTTAATTTTATTTTTATTATTCTCATTTTTATTATTATTATTTTTTTGGGTTTTATTTCATAAAAAATTTGGTTAAACCGGAGCAAACATGTTGTAGGACTTACGTCAAGTATTTCCCTGTTACCTTTTACTACATTTTTACATGTTTTAACTCTCAAAAAAGTCATTTATAATATTTTTTGTAGATGATTTTTTTTTCTGTGGTACGGTTGTGGCCGTTTTCTCGTCGCCATCTAGCTTTTGCTCTTCGGACTATGGGAAAACCCACGAAAACCATGTAGGATGGAACTGTCTCGGAATCTCGAAGTATCATTCTTAGTTTAGAAATTTAACGAAATTTTACACGTTTTGATATTACTCCCTTTTTAGTCTCGATGTATACTTGGTGAAGATTTGTTTTTTAATTTTTTATGTCGCTTTTCGTAGGGCCCGTTGGCTGATATAATAAGGGGATTGTTTTTACCTTTTTCTGTTTCCACATCTTCTTGTTTCCAATTGCAAGTTCACTATACTTGTAAATTTTTTTTCTTCCACGTGGTCTCGATTATGGCTATTGGGACAGCAAGTCTATAACGGTAGTTTCTTGTTTCTTCTTTCAATTATTTTTATATCGGTCTGTTTTGGTGATGATCGTTTGGTCGTTATAAAATGTGGGGGCCGTAATATAATTTTAAACTTTACTATTTAGTACTTTCTCTGGTTTTTATTAATTTTTTTTGTAGGGTGTGTGTGTTTCAATTAGGGATTTCTTGATTGCTAGTTTTTTTTGAAAATGTAAACTATTGGAATGTCTTGAGGGAATCGTTTGACATAGTGCTGGCACCCGGGTATGATGGTTCAATTGTTTTACCCCCTTTAAAATACATTTTCTACATTTATCGTTTACTGTCGCATTTTTATTTTGATTTTTTTAATTGTTCGCGCAACACTCCCTCTTGTATACCATCTTAAAAACCTTTTGTTTTTCCAAATGTTCCCCCCTCATAAAGTCTCTTGGGGAGGGTCTTTTCTGAAGAGAACTCTTTTGCGCGTCAGTTTGAGGTTTTTTTAGATTAACATTTGTGTTCGCAGATTGAGTGGGGTTAATGGTTTTTCAGTAACCAAAACCCTAGTGTGTGGATTTGGGTTTCTCTTTTTAAAAAATTATTTTTTTTTGAAAGCTATTTGTTTATAATATAAGTTGTTCAGATCAATTAGGGGCCCCTCCACCTTTTTTTCTGGGAAATGAACCTCTCTATTGCTGATTTTTGGGTAGTATTCTGTGTTGGTAGTGAGTACGAGTTTAAAATTTTCCAAAGTGTAGGTCTGTCTGCGCATTTAATGATTTCCCAAAGAAAATGTCAGTATGGTATAGATATGTTTTAATGCGTGCTTTTTTACCGTTTAGTTGCGCTTTAGGGAAAACCCCTTTTGTCGTTTTTTGTTGATTATCAATTTTGCTTTCATTTTCTTTTTGTTCAAATTCTGGCAGCTTGTGAAATCCCAAAATTTTTATAATCTTTTTCGTCCATTATTCCAAAACCTATTTTTTTACTAGGAAACTCTTCTGCTTGGTAAACCCAACCTTTTCGATATGTAGCGTCTTAATTTGTCACTCCAAATCCCTGCAGATTCTTTACTAAATTCAAATTAGTATTTATTAAAATGTTTGTTGGAAAAGAGCAAAATTTGAAA
>JAMZAV010010246.1:0-20250 GCA_024449915.1 Sweltsa coloradensis
AATGGTATTCCGATTCTATTGTTTTTGGGATTAAGACAAAACTTTGTAAAATATCTTATCTGTCGGGCTGTCCATGTATGCTTAATTTACAACTTTGCGCAGTTTCATGTACCTACGTTGTACATTAGACGAGACGTTAGATGCTTCTTGGCCGAGCGAACAGCTATTTTGCAACTGCCAAATGTGTCCTATTCTTAAACCCTGCTCTTAATCATAAAGTTTAAAACAAAAAGTTAGGTAGGCCTACTAGGTTAGATTTTTATGTTTTGAACAATACTATAGGCCTAATGATTTATTGCTAATTGTCAAATTGATTCTAATTTTGCTTTTATAAATTATTGTTAGATGTAACTTAGAGGCTAATTTCTCAATTTTATTAATCGGGAAACACTCCCCTAGCTTAGGGGTACAGCACTTGACCGACAATTCGAAGACCGGGGTTCGATACCCCGTTGAGATGGATTTTTTAATTTCTGGATTGATTTTTATACGAGAGGTTCATGCTAATGTTACAATGCTACATGTACTATAATTCTGCACCCTACGTGGTTCTCGCTACAGATTTGTCTCGTATTACAGTGATGATGCCCCCTCATAGAACGAAGGTCGACTTCTACCACGATCCGACCCTTCCCGAGTGTCGAGCCGTCATGTTGACAGCCAAGGCGGTGGGGGTAGAGCTGGAGTACCGACTGGTGGACCTCAAGGCTGGCGAACTAATTAACACCGCCTTCGAAATAGTGAGCGTTGTTTGTTTTTAATGGCTTCCAGTGGATCACGTACATAGTTCAATAAGAAGTTTTGCAAGTAATGTACACGTTTTCCAAGAGGACATGCGTTAAGCAAATACCTGTTCGCTCGACTGACTGACACCACAGGTGTTTGAAATTTTGAACATATCTCACGAAAGTGGAAATATAGGGCTCTACAGTCCACAGTAACACATTTCTAAAAATGTTTTTGAATAATTTATAAAAAGTGAATTAGTTGTCACGAATATCAATTTGGTTAAAAAGTACCTACCTCTACTATAAATTTGAAACTATATAACAGGTAGTAACATTACACATACAAATCCTCAGACTGTTCACTGTTAATACTTATTTTTATTAAAAAAATGTGATATTTCGACTACGTTTCAGCAGTCTTTGTCAAACAATACAAAAAAAATAAAAATAATAATATATAATAATAATAATAATAATAATAATAAAAATAAGTATTATCAGTGAAAAGTCTAATGATTTGTAGGCCTATGTGTAAAGTACCTCTACCTACAAAATTGACTTTATTCATGATTTTTTTCCGGCTGATCAAACCAAATTTTAAAATGCTTTATTGACAATTTTGTAAAGTTTCATATAGGCCTACGTCGTATGCTTCTTGGCCGAGCGAACATCTATTTGCTTACTGCCAAATGTGTGCCATTCCCTCTTAAATGAATTGGAGCTAACTGACAAGGGCTTTTGCCTCAGATTCCTCAGTTGCCAACTCTGACTTTGATTAAATGAAAAACCAGATGTGTGGTTCGTTTGTCTTGTGGTTAGAGGCTCTGCTTCCAATGCAAAAGGTCCAGGGTTCGATTCCCGCTTTAGTCAGGGCTCCATTATCATGTACCATCCAATGATCAATGAATAACTAGGGAAACGCCATAGTCGTTGTTAAATGAGTGAGTGAGCCATGTGTTGAGTACATATGAAAAATCTAATGCTATCGATATTTTAAATAATCACATTTTTTAATTAAAGGTTTAAATCGCAATGGATCTAGCTCATTTTGTTAATAGTTCTCAGTAAACTCGTACCGGATGTCTGTTTAAAATTTCAGATCAATCCAGTGATTCGGCTGATTTTCGAGTTCGACATACAGACAGACAGACCCACACACAGACTTACAGAATGAGCACCGTTTGAGTTGAATGGAGACACTCACTCGCTTTGCTCCCTCGTTTAATTTAATTGGATGAGCGAAGCGAAAACTTCAATTTCACTGACCCCTCAAAAAATTTAGCTCCAATGTTTTTTTGTTTTTTTGTTTGTTTGTTTTTGTTTGTTTTTCTGTCTGTTTGTTCGCTCTCTACCGGGCAAACGGCATATCCGATCTTGATGAAAATTTGACGGGACCTTCGGAATCTCTAAACTTAGACTGGCTACATTGGTGGGTACAATTGAAAAAATATTTCTCATGAATATCGTACTTTTACGATTTTTTTTAAATTTTAGTGCGATATTTTTGTGACATTTGGGCCGATTCTGACCAAACGAGTGGGGCTACAATGTTCATATTTTACATGGACAATAAGGGGTGATGTATTGCTTTCTGAAAGAAAAAGTTGAAAAAGTTAGCCAGAATCCATAGAAATAAAGCTTTTAATATAAGTTTTTTACGGTAAATAATACCAATTGACAGGTAACAATAGAAACTTGACAACAATCACCTACAATGCGTAGGCAGCAAAACAAAGCACTTGCAAAAGTAAAGATATCCCATGCAAACTAACAACTTTAAAAGCTCATCCATCAACGCGGCGGGACTTTAGCGTTTTCCTAGTAATAAATAAAATAAATAAATATAATAAACAACACAAACCGAATGTTGTAGTAACCACGCGTTGTCCCTCTTTTCCAGGTCAACCCGCAGCGAACCGTCCCTACCATCATTGACAAGGGGTTCTCCCTGTCTGAGAGGTACGTTCGAATGTAACCGACATCTAAATGCAAAGATTAATCAAGATTTGCTTACCTGTACACAAATAAGCCCGAAATCATTTTAACTAGTATCATCATTATTAATGTTGCCACGTCCAACTCTGCGTTTGGTCGGCATTGAAACTAGGCATCTCCATCTTCCTCTGTCCTGCCACCACTCTCTCCATCCACCACATTCCAGTCTGCTTCTCGCTGTTCTATATCCTTTCTCACACTATTCTGCCATTGTTGTCGCGGTCTGTCCCTTGGTCTCCTACCTGGAATTTCCAATTCCTGACTAGTATAATTAAAATAAATTGTTCGGACATTAAATTATGTAAAACAAATTGCAATAACATTTTTCCCCATTAGCTTATAAATTCTATGTTTTGTTGCTTCTTTTGTGTTTATAGGAAGGCTTTGACTTTATGAGTTGTTATTAAGATTTTGGTTATTATTGTTTACTCAAAACTAACTTAAAATTGTACACATCATTTAAATGTACTAAGAATGTAAAAGAGGCTAAATAAACTCTAACTGTAAATGTACTTGAACTAGTTAGCTGGGTTTCTGCAGCCAAATTTATCCACATCTTTCGATCTTCCCACAATCGTATCTCTTTCCAATCTTGCCAGCTCTCTCCTCTTTCCTCTAAAACTCCTGCTATGGTATCCTTCCATCTCTTCCGCGGCTTCTCCCTTCTTCTTATTTTTCCTTCTTCAATCCCTCTTTCATACATCGTCTTGGGCATAATTTAATAACTAACAAAATGACTCGTTGTTAAATGAGTGTTGGTCAAAACATTAAAGAATAAGAAAATACAATAATAATATGTTTCATAGATAAATTCTTATGTACAAATTGTGGAAGTACTACATACATTCAGACAAATAATAGTTATGTAATAAATTTAAACTAAAAAACTTAAAAACTTAAATCCAAAACCAAATCATCTCATTTCCGTTGACAGCAAGGCGATATGCGCGTACTTGGTCAACAAATATTCCCCGGACAGCCTGCTTTATCCTCAGCGACCCGAGAACCGAGCCGTCATTGATCAGCGACTTGCCTTCGACACCGGCTCGCTGACCCGCTCCTTCCACGCTCTGTATGTGAGTCGACCAAACATTGTTTGTTTTCCTCCTTACTGACTCGAAGGAACTCGATTCGTGGATCTAATCTAATGAGAGCAAACAGGAAACGTTTGAAACTGTTTCGGGATGTTTTCCTGAAGCCAACAAGCATAATATATTTTGTGTTATAAAAACTGTGTATTATTATTTGTTTTGATTTATGGATGGATTGATTAGTGGATGGGTGCAAATAATGGATTGAATAGATGGATGGGTGTATTGATGGATGGATTGATGAGTGGATTGATGGATGAGTGCAATTGATAGATTGGTTGATGAGTTGATGGGTGCAAATATGGATTGATGAGTGGATGTACAAAATTTGTAGATACTCCTATAAATCTCTGTTTACAGTATTGTTCAGTTTGCTGACAATTCCAGTGGATTAATTGCATCAAACAGTTCAGAGTACCTTGACAAGGAACTGTCATAAACAACAGAAGATTTCATAATTTTAGTATTCTGCCCATTATAAAATGTAGGCCTATTGTGAAATATGAAGTATGACAACAAATAGATCAATACAACTTGTATTCTGCCCAGGACCCTTGCCTGTACTTCCAGACCCCCATGCAGGAGAACAGATACCACGAGTTCGTCCTGGCCTTACAGTGTCTGGACAGGTTCCTACTAGGCAACCACTGGGTCGCCGGCCACCACCTCACCCTCGCTGATATCTGCATGGTGTGCGTGGTCAACACCGCGGAGGTCTGTGACCTTGATCTCAACCCTTACAGGAACATCAGGGCCTGGCTTGTCCGCTGTAAGACCAGGTTGGTATCTATGTACCTTATCGCAGGTTAGAAGAGTTTAGTTGTTTTGAAGCAAGGAAGCAGATGCTGACGTCACTGGCGGGTGGATTGCAGCCAGTTGGCGGTCCCCGATTTAAAATACTGGTCGCTCATTGGCCCGTCGAAACCGCGCGCATATGCTTACTTGCTTTGTAGCAACTATAACAGAAGCAGGAACCAAGACGGTAGTATGCCAACATTGAGAATTAAGTTATTAACACATATACGAATAATAAACTAACAGAGTAAAAAGTAGTATGATACAGTACATCAATACAAATAGCGTACACAATAGGGAATTTGCATAACATTATTTTATGGCTCTACTGGGTTAAGGCCACCTTCCTTTACACAAAAAATCTTATTTTCTTGATTTTGAGAATATTTTCATTTATAAAATAAGGGTGAATGTTTCCTACATATTGTGGCGGGAAAAAAACGGGTCATACGTCACCAGCCTTCATGATGCCAATCAACCAATCACGTAACGATATATTAAGTTTCTCGCTTTCGGAGATTATCATGGCTGTGAAAGCATATTTTGACATCTAGTTTGTTCTAATATGATTAATATTTTATTTTATACATTTAGTAATATCACAACGTAAGCTTTAACTGCATTTAAATTGATAATAAGTAAAAACACAATGTTGATTATACAACTTGGAAAAGGACATCAACTGTTGTTTATTGTTGCCCATTGATGTAAAAACCAAAGACTTTGGTAAAAGGAGGAATTTTGTTGTTTATGTAGACGGCCGTGTTCGTCATGAGGGCCGGTGAAGTAGGCAGCCGTTTCAAAATAAATGTGTGGGAAATTTAAAAGGTCAAACTATGACCCTCAACAAATATTGAACGATTTACTTTAAAAACCTGAAATTAACGTTTATTTCATTTTTAAACGAATATTTATATATTGCACATACTTAAACCGATATCTGGAACTTATGCAAATTCCCTATTGTTTACATGCACACATCAATAAAAGTGAAGTATTTCTTCGCATGGTTACAACGCTTTAGAAAAAAAATTGGGCCAGGGAAATGCTCACTGATTTGGTGAAATAAAAAAATTTAAAAAATTAAAAAATGTAATAGTAATATTAACAAGAATGTACTGTATTAATTACACAATAATTTTGGCAACAAATTCAAAAAGGATATTAAATGCAATTAATTAATGAACCAAATATAAAAAAGGGGGGGAAAAAGTCAAGAAAAGAAAAGAAAAAAAACAGAAAAAAGAAAGAAAAAAATCAAAAAGAACAGAAAGAAACTGATTTATTAGTAGATGATACAACTCAAACTCAAACTCAAACTTTAAGAGGGTGACGGGTACTCACGTACTATGGGGCAGATACTCTTTCTGTCATTCTCACATTTAGTTTTCATGTTACATGTTCAAATGTTGTAGTACAAATAAGTGCAAATATTAATTTAACCAAAAAGTGAATATTAGGTTTGCCAAAAATCAGGAACAGAAACCCAGTCCCGTAATTAGTGTGCAATTATGACTTTGTTTGTTTCGTCCTCAGCATCACTGGTTATGAAGAGTTGAACAGCGAGGGGCTGAAGACTGTACGCGAGCTGTTCTCCGAGACAAAACAGATTGCACCCATCATGCCTTGGTGTGTTCAGGGGGAGGGGGGTGCCCCAACCAGAAGTTGCACCACCTACCCAGGCAGCCGAGGCAGTCTCTCACGAATGCACCAGAAATGCCAAGTGAAACTTAATCTTCTTTGAGTCATTGGAATATGTTGAATTTTTTGTGAGATGATTGAATTATTTCAACAATAGTCTATTAAAAATTATTGTTCAATTTTGAGAGTTACCCTTTATTTTCATTTTTAAGTCACTTAGGACCACTTTCACAATATTAATTTAATCTTAAGTAAATGGGAGCAATTTGTAGCCCAAATAGTTCTCAAGATTGCCGCCAGGTTGACAGTTGAGAATTCTAGCCATTAACACCGAATGATTACTAAATTCCCTTATGTAATAACTTCGTATTGTTTCTGTTTGTTCAATACCATGCTGCACAAGCTAAAACCATATCAAACAATCTAGTTAAATACGTACTTTATTGCATTAAAATAGCATGGATTAAAACGTCAAATCGCCATCTTGAATTGGGCCGATTGACTCTTCAATTTGCTACGCTCGGGCCTGTGCGCGAAGGTATTGGAGACTGCTAATCTAGCCTACTATAGGTGTTAAATATCTATGATTGTAGTACGTTCACAAGTATGCGCATCTCGTGTTTGTGTTTAAATGCTGATCTTGGGCTATTTACGTCTCATCAATTAAATGTTATCGTATCATAACGTGGGAAAATAAGATGAGTATTATGAATGCTCTTACTGATAAGAGAGTGAGTTTAAACATGATTGTAGAACGAAAAATGCAATAATGATATCACCCCCCCCCCCCACACACACACACACATACACACTATCAAACAGAAACACACTCACACTGTTACACAATCGCAAAAACACGAACACATTTACAAACAGAAACAAAGACACAAAATAAGTTGTATTGTATTGTATTTTATTAGCAGCTGTGCATTAGCACAGCAGTTCTATGTGCTGCGCGTTGGCCTTGTGGTTAGAGGTTCTGCTCCAATGCAGTAGGTTCAAAGTTCGATTTCCGCTATATGTAGAGATACGTATTTTTAGCGTTTTAGGTTTTTGATGCTAAATCGGTGAACAAATATTTGGTATAATGCTACAAAATGCTAATTTTACTAAAAATAATGTTTTTCCATACCCTTAGAGAACTAGTTTGGCAATGTATTCTAACATTTGTTGTGGCTATATTGAATTGAAATGTTCCCATAATTCATCATTAATCATTAGAAGTGCAAGAAACACACCACATTTAGGGTTTTAGTGGAAAGGAAAAAATAAATGCTACAAAATGCTAATTTTGAAAAAATTAATGCTAAATAATCTAAATTTAAATGCTAAAAAAACGTATCTCTAGCTATATGTAGAAGATTTTTTTTTACTTCTGATCATTTATTATGCGAATTTGTAAACGGTGACTTAGGAGGGGTACAGGCTTGTCCATACCTCCCGTTTCTAGGTCCAGGATAGCCCATGGCTCCCCTGGTCTAGGTCCAGGCTTGTCCATGCCTCCCGTGGTCTAGGTCCGGGCTTGTCCATGCCTCTCTCTTCTAGGACCTGTAGTTGAAACAGAATCTCATAGTCCAGGACTGGGCGTCTCTCCACCTGCGAACAGCAGCAGGTCTTCTTTTCGGTTACCCATCCTACTTCTGGCCATGCTCGATTATGCTTAACTTTCTCGAACCCCCTCGTATCCACCAGGCTGCTGGCTGCTGCCGAGAGTCGACGCCAATCTTTTCCAGATATGCCTCAGGTAAACCCTGACAACACTGGGCACGTGTACGAAACTATTTTGGCTTTACGTTGCAAACAATGTGGTCGCTATTGTGTTTTTTTTATTAGTTAGTTTACATATTTTATTTTAAAGTTTTAACTTCAGCGTCACTGATGTTAAGCATTCGATATAGCATGTTAGCAATGTAGTTGCTTGCCACGCGAGAGTTCGGGGTTCGAACCCTGTCAGGACCTTTTTTTTAAACAATTTGAAACTCAAACTCTATGCCACGTGTGTTCGTAGAAGTATAACAAAGGTATTTTTTCTTGAATGTTTTTATCATGCCCGTCATTGCGTGTGAGCTTATAATTTCAGCCATTCACATTCATTTTCTTTTGTATAAGTAATTTAATGACACGCACATTGTGCATATACAGAGGATATTTTACCTACTATTTAGGCCTGCAGGGTTGGCTTGGTCGCTTTGATTTAAAGTCCCACACTGAAAATCAGGCATATAACTGAGTGGGCAGACTCTAAATAAAATTTATTTATTTTATTTATTTAAAACATAATATAAAATCAATAATTAGGCCTACAGGACTATTGATACGAAACTGGAGGAATATGGTTTAGTAATTCGTCAATGAAATAAAAATATTTCTCCCACATAAACCTTTTATTTATTTTGTTATCATTTTACTTTCAGGTAGATCAAAATAAAAAAAAAATATTATTTACATTAGGGCAATCGAAACACATTATAAGGGTGAATTTTATTGAAGATTTCTCAAAACTACATAACATTATTTTGGCACTTCAAACCAATCTTATATCTATTCTAATATATTCTGTTTCTGTTATTAACGTTTTAGCAAGGGAACGATAGAAATTTGAAAATATGTTTTTTTTAAAGTTGGAAACATGTAAATATAGGACTATGGCTATGCCAGCTGGCCACTTTCGCCCAGAAGAAGACCTACAGTTTCGTAGCTGACAGAAAGTATTTTATTGTATTGTATCTCGCTCTCCTACTATTGACTATTATAGTCGGTGGTAGGTTTCTTCATCCTTCCTTCCTTCTTAGTTGCATTCATCCTTTCGTTCATCATATTTCCCTGTTTCTTGTTTACTTCCCATCTCTCTTCTTGCTTTATTTCCATTTTTCCTTTGATTTGCATCTTCAGTCCATGTGAACTTCATCACACACTCATTGGCGAGCCCTTTCCGCTAAATTATTTATTTAGACCGGGTGAGCCTTAGGCAGTAGTTTTAAAGACTTTTTAAAAGACAATTATTACTGGAAGAACCTTAGCTATCCGATTATTGACATTTTGCGTCGTACAAACTTTCTAATCAGTGTAGGCGATGAAAAATACATGATTTCTTTCTATCAACCCATGTTAAATTTTCATTTTGCCCGCTAGTTGCCCTAAAGTAGTAGATACTGCGCAGCCACCATAGCCTTCTTAAAACTGTCGTAATATTTATCAAGATGGCGGTGCTTTATCGACCAACATAACCTCGAAATTGAAAAAATGGCGTCCGTCCGTCCCTGAGATTTTCCTTCGTTATTACGGTAATTATACGGATACAAATTACTTAAGTTCAATAATCTTATATCGAAATAACTTATTTACACACTGAAGTTTCCTTTACAACTGTTTTATTGTTCCTAGACTTGTTAAAATGGTGGTTTCCAAGTCACGAAACAAGATCTGCAATCGGGGCCACGATGCTTTTGGTTGCCGAGCCTACGGCTTCCTAGGCCTACGGTAAGTTGTTGTGTATTTAATACTGTGTTAATATGGTCTAGGCCTAGTCAAGCCCAGGCCTACTTAATTTACTTCTTAGAGTTAAATTGCATGATTATGTCTTGGCCTTTGTTATAGGCCTAGGCCTAGGCCAACATATTTGGGCCTAGGCTAGGGGAGTAGGTAGGGGACCTGGAGGCGTAGGGCTAGCCTAGGCCCCTATGCTCTAACCTAGGAGCTATCCGAATAGTGACAAAACGCGTTCATTCCCTGGTCTTATTCTCGTTTTACGTCACCGTTAGGCGTCATGATATCCATGACGTAGCTAGTAGGGCACTCTTGTCGCTAAGCGGGTCCAACTTTCAACCACACGTTTTTCCCAATAAAATCAATAGAAAACAACTAGCCTACAAATTAGAAATTAGTTAATATTAAGTAGGGCCTAAGTATAGTGAGTAATTAATTGTAAACACTCTCGAATTACACGAATAATGTTCAATAATTTACATTATTGAACATGAACGTCGTCTCACTCTAATTAACGCGCCATTTTGGATTTTGGCTATGTCATTGTCATTTACTTAGTAGGTGTACCAACCTTTTTTGCGATATTGTGGTTATTTTATAAGTAAACAATTAAATAGTCGAATAGCACGGGGGTCCAGGGGCGGAGCCCCGGCGGGGGCGGGGGGCTGGCCCCCAGAACAGAATGAGGTACAAACAAACAAACACGACAGGGACCGCAGGACAAACGTAAGTTTGGTGTGTTTTGGTTGGTACAGTTGAGAATGGAGAGACTTTGCCAAAATGGCCGCCGTGATCAACTAATAACAGTGCAATTAGTCTGTGTCTGTGAGTAATATTGTGTTCACCTATGTAATTGTTAATTTTGCAAAGTGGTAATTAATAATAAATTGTTAATATTGAATTTTTACACATTTATTTGTAATTTATAGTTGTTTTCCATTGATTTTATTGGGGAAAAAGTGTGGTTGAAAGTTGGACCCGCTTAGCGACAAGAGTTCCGTTAGTAGCATCCGAATAGTCGAGCGCACGATCGAGACTCGCCGAAATCTGGGAATGAGAACAAGAATCGGAAAAGGACACCTGATCTTGTTCTTAGTACCCTACTAGAACATGGCGGCTGTTTACGATAGGCCTACGTCACATAAATTGCATAAATAAATAAAAGATAAAATGCATGAAGCAATCTAGTAACAAGACCAGGAATCAGACCAAGAATAAGAACAAGACCAAGTAATGAGATCAAGAACGGCGAAGAACACTATTCGGTTAGGTCCTTAGTCTACCTAACTGGTCCCCTACCTTAATTAATCTTAATTTTATGAATTTATATATTTGTGGGAAATTTGAGCATAATGGAAAAATAATTTCTTGTGAAAATCGCAATTTTACGCAACAACGCGCCTGAAAAAGCGTTTGTGAAGCTACCTAGTATTATGAATTATTAATCCTCCTACCACTTAACCTAAATTGCTTGATTAGGCTACCAATGGCCCATGCTTTGGCCTAGACATTTGTAGGTAGGCCTACTACATCTTACTTAGGTTGGCCTAGTTGTGGGTCTAAATGGCATATAAAACCTAGGGCCTACTCTGTGCACTATCCTTGTCAACACAAGGACAAGACATGAACAAGACTAATCAATGACTACATCTGCTAGGCTAGGCTATGCCAACCCTCGAAAAATCCACTCGCCAGCTCGCCACTGGCAAGTTACAAAAGTCTCCTGGCGAGTTGACATATTTAATCCCTTGTCTCAATACCACTGGTAAATCCCTCAAAGCAATTATTCAAATCAAAACTTTTATTTTTTAGTTTTTAAATATCGAGCAGCGGCAGTCCTAGTGGAACCGAGAAAATGAAGTTGGCGGCACTTTGAACCCCCACCCACCCACCTCCACCCCCTCCCATCCGCCAACACCTCCAATCCTTCACACCTTACCAACTACAATGAGCAGGGCAAAGACTCGACCCACAGATATGGGCCTTTTTATGACATGCCGGCGGACAGTTGGGCACTAGTCGCATGCAAACAAAAGGAATGTTTGTATTAGCAGCAAATTCAGGATACGTGTTGGTGTTATAGACAGATCAGTGTTATACATTGAGTTGCTGTGCGAGACAAGTCATGTGTCCAGTGTTTGTGAGTGTCATTACATGACAATATTGGCTTCCTATTTAACCCTTCTTCGTCATTGAAATTTGCCTAAAAACGTGTTTCAGGTCACTTAACTAGAGGTAGGCCTACTTTTAAAAAAAATCGCCTTCGCCGAAATAGCCTCCGGCGATTGGGGCTGCGCACCAGACCCCGTATTGCCGCGCCAACCTCGTGTCGAGTGGATTTGAGACTCGACGAGTCCATTAGGGGTACCTCGCAATTTTTCGAGGGTTAGGCTAGGCTAGGCTCCTTTACCGGTAATGCATTGAATGCAGGTGCTTTGATAGGCCTAGGCCCCTTCTTCTAGCCAGTTAGCAGATAATTTTCAGCTTGTGGTGTTATTTTCAACTTAAAATGCCTCACATCACATTTCGTTTTGTTTTACTCGAGAGAGCATTAAGGAGAGCATTAAGGAAGCAGTCTCGCAAATCCTTATGCGTCAAACTTATTATGCTTTTGTGTTCTCCCACCTAGTGTATGGGATTATGTTCTGGGGCACCTCTGCCCACCTAAATAGAATTGTTATCGTACAAAAAAGAGCAATCCGCACATGGTGCAACGTCAAACAACGACACTCATGTAAACCTCTATTCACTAGATTGAACATCTTAACTGTGCCATCCATATTCATCTATGAAACAGCTTGCTTTGTTAAAAAATACCCAAAATCATTCATTCAAAACTCAGAAATACACAATCACTCCACCAGACAAAAGAATAACATACACGTAATAGACCACAACCTCACATTATTTAGTAGAAGCCCTGTTTATGCTGCCACGCAAATATGGAACAAACTACCAACCCGAATAAAAAAGATCGTCAATATTTCTAGATTTAAGTATTGAACCGTAAAATGTATTATTAAAATACTCCTTCTATTCAGTCAAAGAGTTCCTACAATGGGAGAAAATTACGATGTAACAGCTACAGACTATCCTAGGTTTAGGTTTAGATTGTTTGAGTAAATTAGCCCATTTAGCATAGGTAGGCCTAGTTTATAGGAATACAATAATGTAGTTAAATATTAGTTATTTTATGTTAATTTTAAGAGCTTACTGTAGGGTCTATGTGGACATGTATATTAGCTAATAGCTTATACTATGTATACCATCAACTGACTACAAATAAATAAATACTAGCCTACGATTAAGCCTGGGAATGGGTAGGACCTACCCGTCCGTTGATAATAACCCGGGTATTGAAATGAGTTCATTGAATACTCGTTTGACTGCTTTTGGTCTATTACATTGCTATCTTACCGCCACCACCATAGGGTTGCCAACCGTCCGGAATTTCTCCGGACAGTCCTGATTTTGATGCCTTTGTCCGGAAAGAGGAATTGCCTCATTCCGGACGGCACTTTGTCCGGAATTTGTGAAAAAGTCATATTTGTACTACATTTTATTGAATTTTAGAGTATTGCAGTGAATTAGTGTTTTTTCTCTTTAAAGTTGGTACATCAGTTGGTTTGGAAATTTGGATTAAAAGTTAGTTTCTTTCATGTAGCCGCCTTTCCGTAGTCCTACTCCTAGCTAGTCGTGCTCGTGACTGCCCTGTCCCACTACCCCTCGGCCCCTCCCCAACCCATTTGTATTGTATGCGCACTTGGCAAGGCGCAGGCGCTACTTGAACTCCGCCGGCCAAGGCCAAGGTAACTCAATCAGCACTGGCGCGCAAGCAGAAACATGAGATTTCAGTAAACAACTAGTAAATGGTACCTACGGACCACGGTCATTATATAAATCATCATCAATTTTAGTAAAATAGTTATTGTTCAACAAAATATAATAATACCTTATAATACCGTATGCAAATTGGATAACGTTAAACTGGATTTCATTTTTTATAACTTTTAACTATATTTCATCTTTCCAAAATGTTTTTACGTAATAAATTAAACAAAATGCTAGAATTAAATTGTAAGCTTTGTTATTATAATTTATAATTAATGTATGAGTTGATCCCAGATTCCAATCCAACGATATATCCAAGTCATTGAATCTTTAAATTACGTATCCGGCTGTTTTGAAGGTTAAAAGGGTCCAAAAATTTTTCGCCTCCGGCGGCTGGGGCTTCGCCCCAGACCCCTTGTGTGCCCACTAAAATTGGAGCTTTGTCCGGAATTCTAATTGACCCAAGTTGGTAACCCTACACCACCAGTGAGTCTTTCTGTCACTAGTCGGCGTGCAGTGGCGGCAATACTGGTTGGAGATTCATCATTAATTAGTGCGTGAGTTCAGTTTGAAGGTAAAGCGTAGTGAGTAACGCTTAGCTAGTAGGCCTACTGAGACTTACGAGAGCCGAACATTTCGCTCAGTACCGGGGCGGTCCCTGCTACTTGCTGTGCGCATGACACCATTTCTTGTAATTAGCCGGTGAGTGACTGAGAGTGTTTTGTTCAGAAACTCTTCAGTTGTGTGGTGATACTTGTGCATTCCGGCCACATCTCTTTGTTTTGAACAGCTGGACATATTGTTAAATTAGGAAACGAGCATCTCTGGCCCTGCGACCTGACGAGTGTAACATAACTGATATTACAACCATGGTACTGTAGGCAGATGAATGAATGAGCAGATTAGAAGTGTCGGGAGTTAAGTTCAGCTAGGGTCTATTACATTACCATAGGCCTAGTGGTACGGTAGCCTAAGGCCGCGTTCACACTAATTGGTTTAGTTATAAGGGGATAGGAAATACGTGTTAAATTGTTTACGTTTTAGTCTTAAGAAATTGTTATAACAAAAACAAAATTCTTACGACGGACCAATCAGACGTTTTGTTATTTATACGACGACCAATGAAAAGGAGTAACTTCATTATGACAGGCCACTGAAACATTACTAACCAATCAGGATATCGGATTTCTTATTACCATAACAACCCAATAACAATTTCTTAAGACTAAACCAAAGTTATGTGAACGCGGCCTAATTTGATACAAGAAACTAACTAAAATTAAATTTACTGTTGGTGTTCAAAGTTATTTCAAATTTGTGCAGTCCTCCAGTGCTAGATGCGGTTCTGTGTAGGCTAGACCTACCGTTAACTTAGAGAAAGACAAGATGTAGAGTTAGTGAGTTACCTACCTCTTATCTTCCTTGGTTGAACCTCGTTGAGATGATTGAAAGAACCTCCTGACGCAGTTTGAATTACTCTGCGAACAACAGAATCACGAAGTTTGCCCACAGTCGCTCCAATGTAAAGCTGAAAACTAGATCTGTCTGCAGATATCTGATGGTTTCATTGCCCGGGTAACAGTGTGGTAGTAAGACGTCTTCGCTTCATTGTTACTTTGACAAGAGTGCTCAACGTCAGTTATTGTTTGAGTTCTGTGGAGTTTACTTATTGTTTGTTGGCCAAGTTGGAAGATATCTAGCCTATCTTTCTTGGCAGGAGGTGTGTTCTTAGTTGGGTATGTCGTTCTTGCTTATTTGGTGATGTAGGGTTTTTATCCACCATGACCTATAGATTTTATTTTATATTAATAGGCATAGCTCACATAATTCTATGTAGGTAGGCCTATTGGTATTATGCCAACTTGTATAGATCTGCTTTTTGGTTCAAATTAACTCTTATGAAATTGAGAAATTGGCCTACTGTGGTGTAGGCCTACTGGTGTCGCCTATGTGAGATGGACTTTTAAACTTGCTTTGTTTTTAGCCCGTCAAGACACATCAAAAGTTTATAGGGCTACCTACCTAATTTTAGTTCGATTATCGATTATCAATCGATATTTTTTTTGAATCAATTATCGCGACCGATAATTGATTTAACTGGTCTGATTATCAATACTGAAATTCATATCGAACGGCAACCCTAGTTATCAGGACATAAGTGAAATCCTGCCCAACACGTCTGAATTTAACACTGTGTTTTATTTGTAGGGCATATAATATGTTAACTAGGGAAACGCCAAAGTCGTTGTTAGACGAGTGAGTGAGCCATGTGTTGAGTACCCGGTAACATTTCTTTTCTTCCCCTTACCTTAGGCCTCCCTATAGCCAATCATAGGCTACAGTGGAGCATTTTGGCCTAAACTATGGCCTAAACTTTTACACAACTCCCGGACCAACAATCTACCATTAAGCAAGACCCGGCAGTCACACGGAATATTCAGTTGGAGACTGCCAACAACAGCAACCTCCGGCACAGTGATTTCCACCAATACCATATTATTTATACGAATATAATTATCAAACTTAAATGCAAATGTTCCCGGGTACCCACCACATGACTCGCTCACTCGTCTAACTACGACTTTGGCGTTTCCCTAGTCTAGTTGGCTAAAGCGCCCTTGTAGCCGAAATGTGGGAGACGTGGGTTCAATCCCCTGGTCGGAAAAGATTTTGTAATTTCTAGATTGTATTTCAAAAATAATTAAACTTGTTTTGAAATGCATATAACGCAGTGTAGTCCATCATCTGTGGCAATAGGGCCTACTATGGTAAACATAGCCAGTACGAAATACGTGAAAATATTGCAAGGTTTACTCAATCTACGAGCGGAATTTGGGGGTACCTTGACGTCCAACATTCGACTGACCTTGCATGGGCACGGCATTTCACGGCCAGGCGAAAAACAAACAAAAAATATCTTTTCAAAATCTAAAACATTGTCGTTAAAATAATTTCTAAACGTTGGAAGTCTATTTTTCAGTTAATCATTTCTTGTAGGTTTAAATCGCAATGGATCTTGCCAATTCTCAATAAACTCGTACCGGATGTCCGTTAAAATTTCAGCGCAATCTGTTCAGCGATTCGGCTGATTTTCAACGTACACACACACACACACACACACGCACGCACGCAGAAAAACAATTAGGGCCGTTTAAGTCGAATGGAAATCACTACGTTCGCTACGCTCACTCGTTCAACCAGTAGGGCCCATAAAACTTCCTGTCTAAAATCATATCTATGTTTTCTCCGCCTTTAAGATTACGTACAAAAATCGATTGATAAGTGTACGTCCTACCGGCCTCGGGCCTACCCATCCCATGAGATACATTTTCTTCCATCCGCGATCTTGCAGTGGGTACATTTTTACCAGCCGCGCTCGTGCGTTTGTATCAGCCTCTCGTGCATGGTATTTTTTTAGCCCCGCATACATTAATAGGGCCTACCTCTAAAAGTGACCTCAATATTTAGCAACGGTAGGCCTACCTATGAACTATTATTACACACAATGGTAACCATGTCAACCAATACCTACATTTTGCAGATACCTTTCCTACTTTCATCAATTCAGATGTTCATTCATATTACTACTGGTATTTAAAACTCTTGATTTATAAAACTTTTTTAGTTGCTCCTTGAAATTATCCACTGATTTATTTATATCATTAGGCAACTTGTTATAAGACTTGTGTAGCTTCATATAGGCCTAGATTGCATCACTGCTTTCATCATCAATATTTTAAAGTGCTGTTTTACATTTCAGGAGTGAGATGAACTGACGACCATCAAGACCGTCAGTTAATAAATTTCTCCTCTTCCCACCCTGGGTCTCTCAAGCCACAGACCTCGTTAGCTGAGACACTCAACGGACAGATCTTATCTTGATTGGTCGACGCTTCAGCTCGACGCAGGATTCTAGACAAAACCTTCATCTTCTCAGTCGTCTGACTGTTGTCAAGATGGTGAGTTAGGCAGGTTTATAACATATTAGCTCTAGGCCTACTGTTGTTTACCTTGTCATGTGTAAGATAGGTAAACAAAAGTCTTCATCTACTTTACGATAGGCCTACCAATTGGTAGGCTTACTTATCGAAGAAAACAATTTTTTGGCAGTACCTATTTAAGCTGTTTTAGAGTCTTTTTCTATGGTTTAGAAAAAACGGATATATATAATATAGTCTTCTGGTATTTACGTGGGCTTTTTTTATCTGCGTAAGGACAGGGGTAGGCCTACATCTTGGCGTAGGCCCTAAGTACCGTATTGGACCGAATATAGCACGATCTCGAATATAACACGACCCCCAATTTTTCAGAATCATTTCAAGAAAAAAGAAAAATCAAAGAAAATTAAAATGTAGCCTACAAGAAACATTTTTTATTTAGGTACAATGCAATGAATGAATAGACTAAAGTTTCATTCTTACAACAAAACATTTTGAACAATGTTAGGGCCTAGTCCTATGTTTTTCAACAGGGTAGGGCCAAGCACAAGCTCACATAGGCCAACCACAGTTCACCAGTCTGATTAATGGACTAAAAATCGATCATTGTGACCTAGAATCGATTCGGGATCGATTCCCAAGAATTTTTTTTTTTAATTGTACGCACAGTTATTTTGGTGGTCATTTTCCGCGGAACCCGGCGATATTCCCGCGGCCTTTCGCCGCGGAGCCCGTGATGACGTCACCCGCCCGCCTCACAGGCAGCTGGCGTCGAGTGGGTGGGCGGGGCGACGCGCAGCAGCCGATGCACGGGAGTTGTATTGCGGGTGGCCTATGTTCAGGTGCTGTTTCAAATGCAAGAGCGCGAAAATAACGCGAGTGCTGTTTTAGAGATAGTATTTTCGGAAAAAAACATCGCGCTATATTCGGTCCGATACGGTAGTTCATCATTTTTTAGGGGAAGATTGTTGTTTTTTGGTTTGACATGTTTGTATTAGGGACCCTGAGAAATAGCAAATGGTTCTCATTTCATTATAAAAAATCTTCAATTTCAGTATTTAACTCAAGGTAAATGCATCATTTCGTCATAAATCACTGCAATCACTGCCCTTCAGCGAAATGAACACGTATTACACATACACCCTAGCGAATATTTAGACCTTATAAAATTAACTTAATTGGAATTAGCTAGGCGTATTCGATAATAATATTTTCAACTGACATGGTGCCAACTATACGTTAAAACAGAAATATTGATTTTAATGCTCAATTAGGGGCTATCAAATTAATTTCATATTTTGGAACTAAAATTTATTACAGAATAATTGAGAAAAGTTTCCGATTTTGCTCTAATTTAGCAGAAAAACGTGATTATTGCCTTATTTTGCTAGGCCTCCGCCTACTTAATAATAAAACAGTCATATTTAGCATCATTTCGTGAAAAAGTAGGTAATTCACAAAATTTCAGGGTCCCTAGTATGGTTAATGTCATTACATAAGCAATATAACCTTTGTCAATCTCTGTCAGAGCGTTCAATGCCTCCAAGCTAGTCAGGCTTTCCAACCACTAGGTAGGTACTATTAATAATTCAATGGATTCTTGAAAGTACTAGCAATACTATTGTAGGTAGGCCTCTATTTGTCCAAGTGTTAAAGACCTAATGGATGCCTACACTTTGCATGGGCAACGAGGGGAGTGAGGACTGTCTCTACTTGAACACAAGACACTGCAAGATGGCCTAACATCTGGCCAGATGAAAAGAAGATATATTCTAGTATCATGTAGATTTGCTGGTAATGTTGGATCAGGGTGTTACTGGTTTGTTTTCTCTTTCAGATGTTTGTGCCCCTCGGTGAATGTCTGGGTCTCACGGTGATTGATCTACCGGTACTAGAAACTATCTCCGTGCAACACTAGCCAACGAACAGCTGTTGCCTTCAAACTGGGATTTCAAGATGCTTTGGTGAGTTTTGAACTCACCTTTTTGCCTAGCAAGGTGCCTCTATCTATAGTCCTCTATATCTGGAGATGCCTCTCTGCAACTCTGTATCTCTGGAGAATCCTCTCTTGGCCTTTCTTCCTCTGGAGAGGTCTCTCTATTACTGGAGAAGCCTCTTTAGGCCTCCCAATTTCCGGAGAAGCCTCTCTAGGCCTTTTTACCTCTGGAGAATCATTGTATCTCTGGAGAAGCCTCTAAGGGCTTTCTACCATTGGAGAATCCTCTGTATTTCCGGAGAAGCCTCTCCAGGCCTGTCTACCTCCGGAGAAGCCTCTCCAGGCCTCTCTACCTCTGGAGTGCTTTCTACCTCTGGAGCCTCTCTACCTCTGGAGAAGCCTCTCCAGGCCTCTCTACCTCTGGAGAAGCCTCTCCACCGCTGGAGAATCCTCTCCAGGGGCCCGATTCATGTACGTCGAGTTGCCCCGCGCTAACTCCAGCTAACCCTACCCCGGGCTTGCCCCGCCTTACCTCCGCGAGTTAAATTGCGATTCATGAAGCCGAGGTAGGCTGAGGCAAGGCTGGGTTAGCCAGAGTTAGCGTTGACCAATCAGAGAGCAGTGACGTCACGGATTTAATGACGTCACGCTACAATTTTTTGTCACTGGCCGCATGAACGCGGATTTCAGCCACCGAAAAGAAGAATGCGTATCCAATTTCTGTCATCACAGCTGTTGCTGTTGTGATGTAACAGCTAGTGTCAGTGTACTCGACGTAAGTCAGTTCATTTACAGCTTCTTGGTGGAGC
>JAMZAV010010247.1:0-22694 GCA_024449915.1 Sweltsa coloradensis
GAAAAAAGAAAAAACCTTATAAGACCTTTTTCCAAAAAGGAACTTGGGAAAAAAACGGGTATTTTTCTTAAACGCAAATTCAATTTTGAAGTTGTTCTAATCCCTTGTTTATTCTTGCTTGATCCAGGTTTTTCTTTTCTGTCCATACCTGTTCTATATTTCCCTTTTTAAAATCGACTTTGGGGGTTTGGGGTCATCGTCGATTACGGGGGGGCGCGGGTTGGCTTGGCGCTTTGATTTATTGTCCCCATTTAAAACAGTTTGTGATAAGGGGTAGACTCCTTTGCTTTTTTTGTATTTATTTTCAAAAGGCCTTATAGGCTAAAAAAAAAAGAAAAAAAGAATCGCGATTACTAATGCAAGAATCACTGTATAACCTTTTATTAAAGGGCCAATTTGGGCTGAAGAAAAGGGGGTTTATCTCGTTGCTATAACAATAAACTAAAAACCCCTTTTTTTTAAAAAAACCTTTAACGAAGGTTTATCTAGGCTAAAAAGAAGAAGAAAAGACGCGATAAAAAATCAGAAAAATTTACGGTGTAAAACCCTTTATCGTTGGCCTTACTTGTCAAAAAAACGGGGTTTTTTTTCGAACGCGATATAAATCATAACAACCCTTTATAAACACTTAATCGGGGCCAAAATCAGCTGTAAAAAAACGGGTACTTTACCCGAGGGGATATAAAAATCACATACAACACATTTTAAAAAATCAATTTTATCGTAATTTCCTTGCCTTAGGAAAACAATATGTTCTGGGTCCAAAAAAATCACAAACTCACTGTTTAAACGCTTTTATGGGGGGACATGAAAGGACCTCCCGAAATTTTTTAATTTGAAATCGATAAAATCAGGCGCCCCCTGAACCAAAAAATGTCGGCTAATTTTTTAAAAAAATTAAGTAATGAAAACCCTTCATGGCACGGTTTGAAGTTTATCAATCCCAAAAACTTGTAACAATCTCAAGAAATTAAATTGAGGGCTTATCTAGTTTCAGGGAAATTTTACTATTAAAAATAAAAAAAAAAAATAAAAAAAGTTTTTTCTAAATCGCCTTTTGTTCTGGCGTTGATCCCGGATTTTTCGCTCTGCCCATCCATTGATTGTTTTTTTTTTCCAATAAAAATATCGATTTTTGGGTTTGGTTATCGCTCACTTGCCCCATTGCGTCAAAGCCTACAAGGTTGGCTTGGATGCTTTCATTTATTGCCCCCCTACTAAAAATCATTTTATGTGACTGAGTGGTAGACTTTTAAATGCGTTTTTTTGTATTTTTTATCGTGGGGCCTTACAAGGTGAAAATAGAAGAGAAAAGAATCGCGATAACTAATGACATAAAATCCTGTATAAACATTTTTACCCAAAAGGCTTACTGGCTAAAAAAGGGGTTTTTTTTCCGATTGCTAAAACTAATAAAAATAACTCACTGTATACAAATTTTTAACAAAGGGCCCTTTTTAGGCTGAAGAAAGAAAAAGGAGAAAAAATCGCGCCCTACAAATCCATACTTTCACGTTTTAAACATTTTAATCTTTGGCCTCACTTGGCTGAAAAAAAAGGGGTATTTTTCTTGAACGAAAATAAAAAAGTTGTTCTGATCAGCCTGTTGATCGGCGTTGACCCACGGATGTTCGCTCGTTATACCTTGATTGTTATTTTCCTAAATAAAATTCTTTCTTTGGTTGGTTACGCTCACTCGTTCTTTGCGTCGAGGCCTACAAGGAAAGCACGGACGCTTTGTTTTATTGTCCCCTACTAAAAGCATTTTATGGGGACTGAGTGGTAGCTCTAATGGGGACTTTTGTATTTATTATCGGGGCCTTACTAAGCAAAAAAAAGAAGAAGAGAAGAATTCAAGAAATCCTAAATCACTTTTCAGACACTTTTATCCAAGGCGAACTGGCTGAAAAAAACGGGTTTTTTTCCCGATTGCTATAACAAACAAAAATAACTCACTGTATAAAAATTTTTAAACAAAGGCCTCTTTCGTCCCTGCCGAAAAAAGGGAAAGAATCCGAAAACAAATCACATCTTTTAATGTATGAAACATTTTTAATCGTTGGCCTCACTTGGCTGAAAAAAACAGGATTTTTTTTAAACGCAATACAAAATTGTTCCCTCAGCCTTGTTGATTTTGCTTTGTCCACGATGGTCTTTTCTTCCAACCTTTGATTGTTATTTTCCTAAAAAAAAATGTCGATCTTTGGTTGGTAATCGCTCACTCGCCCCTTGCGTCGTGTCTTACAGGTTCTCTTGGGGAGCTTTGTTTTATTTCCCCCTAAAAAAAGCAGTTTGGACAGAATTTTTATTTTTATTTATGTATGCTTAAAAGGGCGAAAATAGAGGAAGAGAAAAATCGCGATAACAATGACATAGAACACGTATGAGATACTATTATCTAAAGCCAATTTGGCTGAAGAAAAGGGTTTTTTTTCCCGATTGCTATAAAAAATCACATATAACTCCTGTAAAAAAACCCTTTAAATGAAGGCTTATTTAAGCTGAAGAAAGAAGATGGGAAGAATCGCGACAACAACTCCACACACACTTTTGGGAACACTTTCATCGTTGGCCACTTGGCTGAAAAAAGGTTTATTCGTACGCAAATACAAAGTTTGTTCTGAATATCTTTTTATTCTTGCTTGATCTACGGAGTTTGCTCTGTCTTACCTGATTGGTTTTTTCCTATTAATTATTTTTGATTTTGTTTTTATCGTACCTCCGGGTGGTAGGGGGAAAACGGTGGCTTGGGACTTTTTATTTTTTGTCCCCTTTTAAAAAAATTTTGTGAAAAAGTGGTGATTTATGGGGATTTTTGTTTTTATTTACGGGCCCTTACTAGGCGAAAAAAGAAGAAAGAAGAATCGGATACTTTACAAAAATACGTTGAACATTTTAAAACGGGCAAACTTGGGAAAAACGGTTTTTTTTCCCGATTTAAACAAATCCATGCACGTATAAAACTTTTAACAAGGTTTATCAGGAAAAAAAAGGGAAAAATCGCGATAAAAATCCCCAAAACAACTTAAACCTTTTACTTGCCTTATTTGTAAGAAAACGGGTTTTTTCTTCGCATAAAAATCAATAAACTCACTGAAAAAAAACCTTTTAATCGTACCTAAAAGCTTAAAACAAGGTCTTTACCCGATCGCGTTCAAAACTACAAAAAATTCAAATCTTTTTAATTTAGTTATGCCTTGGAAAACGGGTATTTTTTCTGCAAAAAAACTACAAATCATTATTAATCCTTTTTGGAAAAAAGGAGTCAAAAATTTTAAATTTGAAATTTGGGCTTCTGGAAACAAAACAAGCCCCAAAAAACCAAAATGATAAAGATGAACCCTTAAGGGAAAATTTGGGAGTTTTTTTCCCAATCCAAAACAACACCAAAATTTTAAATGAAGTTTACTTTTTTTTAGGGAAAACTAAGAAAATGTCAAAAAAAAAAAACTTTTGATATTTTGCTATCTAGAAAACGGGACCAACAAAAACAAAAGTTCGACATGAAACTGCAGACAATTTTTCCTTATACAAATTAAAAGGTTTTTTCCCCATAAAAAATCCTTTTAAAAAACCCTTTTAATGTAACCCAAAAAGGTGGGGATGAAATGCTAACAAAAATCAAAATGTATGAAAAAATTTTAAAATGTGGCTATTTGGCTAAGAAAAGGATTTTCTTAAAGCAAATACAAAATTTTAATCAGCCTTGTTTTTCTTGCTTTACCCACATTTTCCTGTAAACCCTTAAAGTTTTTTTTCCTAAAAAAAAAGAGGTTGGACCTCACTTTCCCATTTGCTAAAATCTGGAGAAAAAAATTCCCCTAAAAAACAATAATTTAAAATTTTAAAAATTTTTGGGGAACAAAAAAAAAAAAAAAAAAAATTTTCAAAGAAAAATAAACAAAAAAAGAAAAAAAAAAATCTAAAAAAAATTTTTCCCGATTTTTAAAAAAACAAAAAAAATGAAAAAACCAAAACCTTTTTAGGGAAAAAAAAAAAGAAAAAAAAAACAATATTTTAATGAAAAACTTTTTAATCGTTGGCCTCATTTGGCTGAAGAAAAACGGTATTTTTTTTAAAACGAAATAAAAAGTTTTTCTAAATCAGCTTGTTGATTCCGGGGGGGGGGTTGATCAGGATTTAGCTCGTTTTTCCCATTGATTGTAATTTCCTAATAAAAAATAGTTTTTTGGGTTGGTTATCGCTTACTGTCCATTGCGTCGAAGGCCTAAAAGGTTGGCATTGTCTATATTGCGCGTGGTTTATAATATTGAATAATAAAATAGTCTCACTAAATATATTCTCGACAGTATTATTTTTAATTACTTGGTACTTTAAATTGATTTGATTCACCAGTCAGCCTTGCGTTCGTCTGTGAGCCTGGTATTCTAAGACGGCCGCCAGGTAGCGCTCTTGATGGCTCGTATTTAAACAAAATTTAAAATACACAACCCCCCCCTCGAGTTAGCATTCACCAGATTACATGTTAAAATAAAAATTAATTACATATACATGTTATTGAAAATACAAAGTTTTTTTAAATTTCAACTGAATCACAATGTTATTGTTCACAATATTAAAGATACTTTAAAGAAAAAGTAACTAATCTTTAAATTTAAATGGGACCCCTGATGCCGTCGGGGCCTATGTGGTCCCTTTTGTTGGTTTAGGACCGGACCTACTCTGGTCAACTGAGGCTTTCGTGATTGTCATCAACATAAAAGTCTGATTTTTATGTTTTTGAAACCATGGTATGCCTTGACTCAAAAATATCTCTTTATTTCTCCTAAGCTACTTCCTTCTGAGTTTTAACATAAAATTGATCTGGGTGCGCTAGCTTATCACACAAGGGCGGGTTGCCATTCCTTTTTCTTTCTAATGCAAACATTTTGCCTGGTGACAATGGTTTAAGCTCTCTTGCCCCTGGGTCATAAACTTTTTCATGATGCTTTGCCTTTTCTTTTCCCTCTTTTAAAATTTAAACGGGAAGAAAAGACTCTAAAAAAGTGGAAATGTTCCGGCAGTTTTAGTTTTTAGACTCTATTCAGCAATAGTGAGCAGGTGACATAGAAAGTCCTGCTACTGGAGTGTTTCATAGTTTAATAGTGCTACGGGTATTTTTTCCTCTTTGCCTTTTTTTAACATGCCTTAGCCGTCTAAACTGAGCTTCGCTAATCCGTTCGACTTGGGATATTTGGGCTAACGTTTTAAATTTTTTATGCCCCCCTCACTTGAAAAATGTTTTGAATCATTGCTCGCGAATGGATGTTTTTTGACATGTTTTTTTCGGGCATCCCCAAATCTCCCAAATAAAGTTTAAGCTCTGAATATTTTTGCGTGTGTCTTTAATCTACCGTAATATTTCCACCATTTACATAGAAATCAGTAACAACATGTATTGTTTATGTTTTAGATCAAATAGTCACAACCACTGTTTCCCAACATGTTCTGGAACAGGATGAGGTATTAGAGCTTTTTTGAGAAGCCGATGTTTTTCAATACCCTCAGTTTAAACCGTTTGTTCATTCAGCATTGATTCCCGGCCATACAATGTTGGGTCGAATCATTGTTTTTTGACTTTGCAATCCCTTTGATGGCTTTAATGGATTACTTTGAAATTATCTGTCTTTGAGAAGGGGCACTATGATTTTTTTTAAAAAAAAACTAGACCATCACTACGGTAATGTCATGTTTTCTGTGCCAATAAATTCTGACATTTTCTGGACACTTATGTTTTGAAACTGGCCAACCTTCTGCTTTTAATCAAATTAGTTTTTTTGCAAGGCTTGGTCATTTTTAGTGGCTTCTTGTAGTGCTACTCTACATCTTAATACGGCAAAATTTGCTGATAGCATGGTTTCTACATCCATTTCTGGTCTGAAGTTATGGTTCTTTTTAAATACGCTCTCGACAACGTTCTGCGAGGAACATAAATTTTCCTGGAACGTAAAAACAACTATTGATACGCGTTTTTGGGAGCATACGCTGCGGGCGCGATTTTTCAAATTGTATCTTTTTTGGGTTTGACTCTAAGGGTTTTGGGGGTCTGAGGGGTTCGATTACCTGACCAAAAATGTATTCATGAAATTTCTCACAAGAGAAACTTTTGCCATTTATTTTTTTCATTTGAGCATATCAAATTTCTGCATCTGTCAAAGCTCGAGAAGCATAAGCAAGGGGTGTTTTTTTGCTCAAACAAAAACCCCAATCCGTTTTTTAGGGCATGGGTTTGAATGCTAAAGGTTTGACGCATCATAAAAGCTTAGTAGGGGTGCGTTACACAGTTTAAGTTTGAGCTTAACAGTGCTTTGTCATATTTGCCCCCAATGGAACTCACGTTATCTTTAAGTAGATCACAAGTGTTTGTCGCTGACTCATGTTGGGAAATAACTTGGCTGGGTATTTAACCTGCCCAGAAATTTCGCAATTAGATCTTTTTAATTTGGGATTTGGGGCTTTTTTTGTTATAGCCTTTTACGATTTTCATTGGGTTTTGGGGCCCATCCTTGATTGACATGCCCAAACATATTGAACTTCCCTACTTTGAACTAAAATTTTGTTTCTTAAAACTTACATTGTTGGTTTTTGCCCTTCCCAAAAACCTCAAGCAAGATTTTTCATTTTCAGCTTCTGAACTTGCAAAATTAAAAAATCATAAAAAATGATGGGGGTACACCAGCAATTCACCAAAGATGTCTTCATTTGCTTTTTGGAAACCCCCCGGGCGCATTAAAATACCAAAATGGTAACCTTAAACATATAGGGGCCAAAATGTGCTGAATGTGCAAAGCTTAGAGTTTTTCAGGGTCTATTTTTATTTGAAAAAACCTCCTTGAGTCGGGACAAAAAAACGATTTTTCCGGCCTTTTCATAGTTTAAAAATCTTCAGCATTTGGGGAACATTGTGCACTTTTTTTGCCCTTATTTAACTCAATAGGACTAGACAAAACCTAATGACCCTTTGGGTTTTTCTAAAATTCCCAAATTTTTCACCCAGCCCCGTACTGTATCAACTTTTCTATTATCCCTTTGATTTTTTTGCTTATCTATCTTCTTTCACTCTGGGCTTATCGATTGGTATACGTCTGGGTGGATGTATTACCCCTCAAAATTGGGTTTTTAATTCTATTTTGTACTCTTTGGAAAATTGACCTAAAACCCCTGAAAAACTCTTTAAAATTTTCCAGCAACTCATTTTTAGTTAGGTTAGTTGTGGATGGAAGGTAGTTTTAACCCACCAAAATTTTTAGGTGAAGGCTTTACACTCTCCCTCACACTTATTGCTTTTTCATCACTTGAGACAGCTTTTTATCGCGTGCGACATTTCCCCAACACAAAATTAGTTAGTTTTTCACATGCTTTTAATCCTAGTAGGGCCTATAGGTATAAACTGTGTCTGCACTACAAAACTTAATTTTACTGATTCTCTGTTGCTTTTTTGAAAAAACAAGCTAAATTTTTTCCCTTTTAGCTTAAATTTTTTTAAAGTTTCCATATGACAAAAAGGACTTTTTTAGTGTCGTCCTTTGTCTATAACCCTATTTGGGTCTATGAGTTTGGAAGGAATTACTTCATTCTCCCCCCCGTGTCTATTTTAAATTTGTTTTTCCTAGAGGTACCCCCAAATGATTGAGTCCAATTGTTCAAGTTTTTTTTGACTCATAAAATGACCCACAAAAAAAAATATTTTCATTGTCAGAATTATTGTTTTTATTCTCTTTTTGAAACTGCATGAATACTTTACCATTTTCTTCTGCACATGATGCGAAATGATTTACCCTTGGCAGTGTTACAAGTTTTCCGTATCTGGGCACTTGCGCGAACTGGTTTATCCACAGCGTCAAAAGTCAAATGTGATTGGGGGCCCCCGGATGTGGATTGACATCTGCTGTGCGACCCCTCCTTGTTGACTCTGCTTGCCTGGCGCTGGTTGATTTTGGGTTTTTGCCCACTGTTTCGGGTTAGGTTTTCGTGTACTCCTTGTACGGCCTGTATGACTTTTGGACCCGCCTACTTCATGTAGGTTTGTACTTGTTTTTTTAAACTTCAATGCGCGACACAGTTCGATACATCTAGCAAGTGATAACTTTGATTCCCTTTGTAAACCCCTTTGTAGTTGTTTTTTGCTAATTCCAAAGATTATTTAGCCCCAGAATTTGTCATAGACATCTCCTAGTTCACAGGTTTCTGCACATTTTTTAAACTCAGCACGAACTCATCGAAGCTCATTCCCCGGGTTTTGTGTGAGAGAAAAAAAATTATGTAATAATTGCAAAATTCTTTTTTGGTAGACAATATTTTCAAACTTTTTTTTAACAGTATTTTAATGTCCCCTGGGCGTTGTTAATCCAAAAATATTGTAAACACGAACTGCTTCGAAAACCAAAGAGATTTTAAAACAGTGACTTTAACCTTGTCTGGTTGTCTTTTTGACCCGGTGCGTCTAAAAATGTCAAACACTGCTTCCCCTCAGTCCCAAAATTTTTGACAAAGCGATTCTCCCTCTGGAGTATTGGGGGCTTCTGAAATTTCCCCCAGTAATATTCTATTAAAAAAAAGAATAGTCACGAATTTAATCTTCCGTCTTTTTTCACCCCCATACTGGGTTTAGACTGTACTGCGCAGGGGCCCGTAGCCAAGGACTTGAGTCGCCCTGAGCTAGCTCCGGTGACTCGAGTGCCCAAGCAGTCCAGAACAGGTGTTACATCCCTCTTTTCCTTCAATTTTAAAAAAAAAACAGGAATTTTCTAATCTAGATAATGACAAAATCGACAGTTTTGCATGGGTTATTAAACAAAACTGCACTTAGTTTTTTTTCTCTAAAGTTTTTGCGCAGTAATAGTGAAAAAAATAAAATTAATGAAACACTAGATTAACATGATTAAAAAAAGATTTTGAAAATATACATAAACAAAAATTCATATTTGGAGGAAAAGTCATTTGACAATTACTACCATAAAACTAAGAAAGTTCATTTTCTCTAGTTTCTTCTCTAAAGTCCCTTAAAAAAAGTTATAATATTTACCCTTTAAGGGGCCCAGGGCCTACTTCCTGAAAAAACTTTGTCTGAGTATAATCAAATACCCCTATGATTATTTAAAAGCCTTTGGGCTTTCAAAATTTTACTGAAAACACTTATCACTCTTAATCAGATTGATTAATTATACCTTTGGGCCCAAAAAAATTTAATTTGATGAGTTGCACTCATTCTCACAAAATCCTTTAAATTGATGGCAGTTTTACTTCCCTTTTTGGCCCTTTTCCCAGGAGTCAGCATCGACCGTAACTTATGCTCCCCCGGGTCTGGATCTCGCTGTTTATTGGGCTTGTGTCTCGGCCGTTCGCTTACTGGGGCAGGGGGGGTGTTTTTTTTTTGGGTGGAACCTCTTACATGGGTTGTGTTCCTCCGTATCTTTCCCTCTGGTGTTTGGACTACAAAAGAGTTCCCTGTTTTCTCTGTAACCCCTTTCTGGCTCTGGATTGAATGGAGTTGTAAGTTTGTCTTGTCTGGCTTGTTTGAGTAGAACTTATCTCCCACCTGCACGTCGCTTCCTGCAAGTCGTTTCCATCTGCATAACGTTTTTCCCCATTCCTTTTTCTCCTGTCGCACTCTTACTTTTCGTATTTAGGATTTCTGCGTTAAAGGGCTGGTAGTTTATTCGAATCTTCGTTTCAGTACTCAGCGGGATTTTTTTTTTCCCTGCTATGTGGTGTCGAACGGGAATATTAGAAAATTGTTTTTGTTCTTCCTTCCAAACCTTTCCCTAGCATGGGGTATCTTTAGACGCTTTACTTGTAACGACATGGGCATTCGAAATGTTTTTAAATGGTTCAAAAAAGGCGCCGAGCGCCCCCAAACCCAAAAAACGAAAAGTTCAGAAGGCGTGGTGACTTCTGACAATATCAACCGCGCTCGTTTCTAGTATGCTGTCAAACTGTTTTCATCGCCCCGTCCCAAAAACATTTTTTTTTGTCTATTATTTTTTTCATTTTTTAAACTTCGGTTATTTTGATTCCACAGAGGGAAGAGCACTGTTTTTCTGATTTTTTTACATTCATGTTTTGAATAACTTTGATCAGCGAACTAGTGTAAACAAAAAGCAATCATGCAAACCGGGTAGGCCCCTCGGCCTTTTTTTACATCTGCAAATGGTGCAGGAGCAAGTGGAATGTTTAATGCATACCAAAACTAAAGCCATCAAATTGATCAGGTACATTTTTATTTATTTTTTTATGTATGTTGGAAAGCATAATCATGTCGCTATGTAATACTTACGAAAACTTGTGCATGATTTCTTGTTTTGTTTTGTAAACCATGTCAGCATTTTCATATTAAGGTTGGAATAAACCTTTTGAGACTTTTGGCACCCCAAGTTGCCACTCCTGCACGAACTAGCTACCAAACGCACTTGCGTGCCTAGCGAAGAATCTGTAAATACAACGACTGCGCCTGCGCATAGGGCTTTACTACCCCCACCCTCAGAGTGCCCTTTTTTAGCCGGGCGTAGGATGGCTGGATCTTCAGTTCACGGAGAAGTTCGCAGCGCAAATTGTTCTTCCGTTTTCAGGAATCCCCGACCAGCGATTTAGGGTAAAATAGGGCTTCTCCGCGGGCTCCCGGCCTTGGGTGCCGTGGCCTGCATCCCAACCCGTTTTACTGGTCCGCGGCAATGCCCGTATGCAAATCAAGGGCCCAAAATTAGGGAAATTTTTCCCCCGCGTGGAGTTTTTTAAAACCCCAATAATTTCGTTACTGCCTGAATTTAGCTAGGGTTCTGTTCTAAAAAACGCTAAGTCCTTACTTTCGGTCAATTTTTTTTTCCGATCCGGGTACTTGAAAATTTTTATCAAAACCAATTTTAAAACATGAAACAAAAACCGGAAAAAAAGGGAAATCCAAAATTTTATTTTTAATTTGTTTTGTTTTTTTTTGCCAATTTTTCAGTTCCTATGGAGAACTAAGACTTGATTTTATTTTCTCTACCCGTTGGGTTTTTTTGGGCCAAGTCCCCACATATGTACTTTAAAAATAGTTTATATTTATGTTAATTCATTTATGTTCCATTTTGAACCCAAGACCTTTGGGTAGCGCATTATCATATTGTAAATCCATGCACTTTGCATTTAAAAATTAAAATATTTTTTTTAAAAGTATTTCTGGTTTTCTACTAGTTCGTCCCCCTTGTTCAAGGTAAGGTAAAAATTTTAAAACAAATAGACAATTCTCACTCACACACAAGCACACACACACACCCTTTCACTACACCAAAACAATTACACACAAAGGGGAGGGAAAACAGCCGACCCACGGGTCGCCGCAGGAGTATCATTATCCAAAAAAGGGGGACACAAGGGGATGGTGCAACAGCCGACCCCGGGGGCCGCAGGAGCATCATTCCTGAAAAGGGTACACAAAGGGGAAGGTCAACAGCCACCACGGGGCGCCGCAGGGTACATATCCGAAAACAGGGGTACCAAGGGGAGTGGGGACAACAGCCGGGGCCTTTCAGTCGCCGCAGGAGTATATTTCCCCAGACAGGGGTACACAAAGGGGGGTGGTACACAGCCGCCCCACGGGGCGCCGAGGGGTACCCTGCTCGAAAAAAAAAAGGGGGCAAATTACCACACCGACACAAACGATACTTTTACTCTACACCTCCCAGCCGAACTTTGGGGGTTAGATTTGTGGTGTTTTTCCGGGCCCATGATCCTCGTTGCTATTTCCAATAAAAAACTCCCCCAGAACATGCCAGGGGGGAAGGGGGCGGGGTTCGCTACGAAAAATGGGGGCTCGTCCGGGAGTAACCTTTTGGGCTATCTATCGTCATGTATATAAAACTATTTATTTCGATTTTTCAGGGGGTGTTATCGGGATAACATCGAAAAGGTATAGCTCCAGGAGCGCACCGCCGGGTGCGTTTGGCAATCGGATTCATGTTATCAGTGAAGGTTTTTTCCGGGGTGTTTCGGCAAAATCGGACGTCGTTCAGGGGCGCTGCCCGGGGGCGTTGAACAAACGTAACCAAAAAAGGGGAAACAAAGGAATCGTATAGAAGACCTTATCGATTTGGAAAAAACAACATCTGTAGTTTGGTAGTAAATATTCACAAAGTCTTTGGGTTGAATTTTCGTATCAAAGATTTAGCAACACTTGGGTTTTATTTGCAGGTTTGGGCCCCTGTGCAAGGGTTCGTAGTCCCGAAAGTATTGATTATACAGGGCATACGGGCTCCAAAAAAATAGTTAAAACTTTCCGGAAAGCTACAAACCCCCACCACGCGCAAGCTAGGGTTACGCTCGATGCCACGACGGGGCTCAACCTACCAGAACGCGGGAAATGAAAAAAAGAAAAAAGAAAAAAATTGAAAAAACAAAAACCACAAAAAAAAAGGGAAAAGAGAGAAGAACAAAAAGAAGCACAATAACGACCAAGGGGGGTTTGGACAACACCCCAAAAGTCCTCGGCGACGAGGAGAAAAAAAAGCCCTCTTGACAGAAGAAAAAGGGACTTACCCCAAATATACACAACCCCGCCATCAGTGCGGATTCAGGGATCGTCGCCTGACCACGTCGATAATATTTTGTTTACACCTCTGCAAGAAGGGAGGAAAAAGGTTCATGCAAGACGATTCGGGCGGGCCTCAAGCAGCAATTAGGCGGGCACTTAAACCCCGGGGCATCGTATCTTTTATTTTATTTTTTTTTCGTGTTTTGAAACTGGAGTCTTTTGTTTAGATATTTTGAGGGGGCTTGGTATTTTTTGTAAGGAAAAAGCAGCTTAATGCTGGGGGGGTATATTTTTAAAAATAAGGGCATAAGCGCTTTAAAGCTGGGGGGGGATATTTTTTTCACTTAAGGACTTAAAAAGAGTAGTGCGGTTTTTTTTTTTTTTTACCGTGTGTTTTGTATTTTTATTTCTTTAAAGTATCTTTTTTTAAACCCCAAAGAAGTATCGGGCTCTTTATCTTTTGTTTTAAAATGTATTTGTATTTATTTATGTACTTTGTATTACCGCAAGAATGTGGGGAAATTTTATCCTTTTTTTAAATTTGTTTGTATTGCATTTGTTTTGTTATCTTTTTTTCATGGCATTTAAAACTTAGATAATCAACCTTTTTTTATCATCCTAAAATTTTTTTTGGAGGGGGGTTTTGTAACGACATGGACATGTCGTCACTGTTTAAATGGTTCAAAAAGGCGCCCAGCGCACCCCACCAAAGAACGAAAAATTTTAGACGGCGGTGGTATTCTGGACAATATCAAACCCCCCCCGCTCGTTTCTAGTATACTGTCCAAACTGTTCATCGCCCCGCCCGAAAACACATTTTTGTTTGTCGTATTTTTTGTGCTTTTTATCTTTGTGTTTTTTTGATTCCACATGAGGTAAGAGCCTGTTTATCTGTATGTGTTATTACAGTCAGTGTTTGTAAATAACATCTGATCAGACTGAACTATGTAATACAAAAAACAATCATGCAAACCCGGGTAGGCCTACGTCGCTTTGTTTACATCTGCAAAGGTGCGGAGCAAGTGGAATGTTCAATGCATACCACACTAAAGCCATCAAAAGATCAGGTCTTATTTTATTTTTCTTTGTAGTATGTAAAGCATATCATGTCGCTATGTAAAACTTTTCGAACATTGTGCATGATTTTATTTTTTGTTTTGTAAACCATGTCACTATTTTTCATATGTAAGGGTTGGGAATAACCTTTAGAGACTTTTGGCACGCCCCAAATTTCCACTCCGGGCACGAACTGCTCCAACGCACTTGCCTGCCCAGCGGGAAAAATCTGTAAATAGCAACACTGCGCCTGCGCATAGGGCTTCATCCCCCCCCCTCAGAGTCGACCCATATTTGCCGGCGTAGGAGGCTGGATCTTTAGTTTAGCGGAGAAATTCGCAGCGCAAGTTGTTCTGTTCCTGTTCTCAAAGGGAAACTCCGAGCCAGCAGATTTAGGGTAAAAAAATGGGGTTTTCCGCGGGCTCCGGGGCCTTTGGGTGCCGTGGCCTGCATCCTAACCCGTTGACTGGGCCGCGGCCAAAAGCCCGTATGCAAAAACAGGGGCCAAAAATTAGGAAAATTTTCCCTCGCGTGGAGTTTTAAGACCGAAAATTTTTGTTTTCTGCCTGAATTTAGCTATGGATTGCTGTTCTGAAAAAACGACTAAGCCTTACTTTCGGGCAATTTTATTTTCCGACCGGGGTACTTAGAATATTTTTATCAAAACCAATTTAAAATATGAAACAAAAAATCGGAAAAAACGGGAAAAACCCAAAATTTTATTTTTAATTTTGTTTGTTTTATTTTTGCCAAAATTTTTTCCGTTCCTATGGGAACTAAGACTTGATTTTATTTTTTCTCTACCTCGTGTGGTTTTTTTGGGCAAGTCCCCCAAAATTATCTTTATAAAAAATTTAGTATTTTGTTAATCTCATTATGATTCCATTCGAACCCAAAACCTTTTGGGGAGCAAGTTATCATATTGTAAATCCATGCTGCTTTGCATTGAAAATTAAAATCTTTTTTCTTAAAGTATTTCTGGTTTTCTCAGTTTGTCCCTTGTTTAAGGTAAGGTAAAAATTTTCACACACTAGACAATTCTCACATACACACCAAGCACCACCCACCACCTTACACATACACACACACACTTACACACAAGGGTGGGGGTACAACAGGCGACCACGGGGCGCCGAGGGGTATCATTTCCCGAAAAAGGGTACAAAGGGTAGTGGGCAACAGCCGACCCAAGGGTCGCCGAGGAGCATCATTACCCCAAACGGGGGGACAAAAGGGTAGTGTACAACAGCCGCCCCCCGGGCCCGCAGGAGTATCATTATCCCAAAAAAGGGTACACAAGGGGAGTGGGCAACAAACCGACCCACGGGTCGCCGCAGGATATATTACCGAAAAAAGGGGGACAAAGGGTATGGTCAAAAAACCCCACCCACGGGGCGCCGCGGGATCATTACCCAAAACAGGACACAAGGGTAGTGGTGCAACGCCCACCCACGGGTCGCCGCAGGAGATCATTCCCCCAAACGGGTTTCACAAGGTATGGTCAACAGCCGCCCACGGGGCGCCCCAGGAGTATCATTATCCAAAAACAGGGGTACACAAGGGTAGTGGTACGACAGCCGGCCTACAGGTCGCCGCAGGAGTATCATTACCCGAGACAGGGGTACACAAGGGTGGTGGTAAAACAGCCGACCTACGGTCTCCGCAGGAGTACCACTGCTCGAAAACACAGGGTCATACTTACACACACACGACACATACACGATACTTTCACTCTACACCCATACCGAACGAACTTGGGGATTAGATTCTTGTGGTGTTTTCCTCCCGATGATCCTCGTTGCTATTTCCAAGTAAAATATCCCCCCTTGACACTGCCAGGGGGTCAAGGGGACGGGGTTCCTACATACTAACGATCTGTTCTGTCGCTCCACCTGGCCGTTGGCTTGCGGCCATAATGGAGTTGTGTTATGAAGTTCTATTCCTAACTCATTGAAGTAGGATTTCAATTCCTTGCTGATCAGTTGAGGACCGTTGTCACAATGGATGTAGACAGGATTCCCATGTTTTGGCGAACATCACATCTAAAACAGGTATGAGTTTCTCCGTTGTGATCTTCCTCATAATCTCAATTTGGGAAGAATTATCTGTAGTATCAACTGCTACGAATATGTACTCCCCGGTTTGGGCAGAGGACCTAGAAATCAATCGCTAGATGTTCCCAGGGTTTTTTCTCGGCAGTTGCGTCTTATGACCGGTTCTGGAGGATCGATTTAGAAACGATTTGGCATCCAGGGCATGTTTTCACATGGTTTTCTACGCCCTCTTCCATCTGGGGCCACCAGACTTTTGTTCTCAATCGTTGTTTTAATTGAAGTCATTCCAGGATGTCCCTCGTGACTTATGTCAAGGGCTCGCTGGTCTTAGCGATTTAGGTATTATCAAACGTGTTCCGCGTGGGACAATTTTCCCCACGTTGCATAACTCATCCTGAATGATCGGTATGATCGGTTAGTATCGTCCCATTTCCCCGACTGAATGCTGTTGCGACGTCTGTCAGTTTCTTGGTCCTCTCTGAAGCTCGTTCCACTTCACGTGCTGACATGGCTCTCGGGGGTAGACTCGCTGACTACCCAGCGCACTAATCATTTATCTCTTCGACAGTATCCTTGGAGTCTCCAGATCCTTGTACCAACCTTGATAATGAATCAGCAATGTTAGTCTTGCCCGGGTTTTTATACAACCTTGTATTTGTAGGGTTTGCATCGTAGTACCCCAACGGCCAATTCTAGCGCTCGGCTTTGACCTTGGTGAGAAAAACCCTTCTAATGGCTTGTGATCAGTAAACAGGTCAAATGTTATACCCTATATGTACAAGTGAACCTCTCACAGGCATAGATAAGCCCAGTGCTTCTCGCTCGGTTTTGGGAATATCTACGTTCAACTGCAGATAGGGTTCTACTGGCGTAACATATCACACGAGACCCTCTGCTGAGACTGGACTAGTACAGCTCCCAGACCGTAAGGACTCGCGTCTGATATTACTGTCGTTTTTGCATTTTTGTCGTTTTGAAACCCAATGTCTCTGCTTTAGTCAAATATGTTTGCAGAGTTTTTAAAGCTACCTCTTGTTCCGTTCCCCAGGAAAATTTTTCAGAACTGCGTGTTAGCTTCCTGATGGTTCCGAGATTGTTGATAAATCCGGAATGAATTTGCACTGAAGTTTACAAGCCCAGAAAGCTACGTACCTCCTCTGCTGTTTCTGGGCCTCCTGAAGTTTTGCACTGCTTTAATGCTAATTTCTGTTGGCCGGACCCCTTTTTTTTTAGATGTGGGGTCCTACGAAGGCGATTTCGCTGACTCGGAGTTGACATTTCTCTCGATTCAGCGTCAGTCCTTTTCCCCTGGATGGTTTTTAGTGCACCTCTCAGTCTGTTTTTCATGTTCTTCTTGCGTTTTGCCGTGGACAACAATGTCATCTTGAAAATTCTCTACCCTTTGCACCCCTGGAGAGCTTGTTGTATAATTCTCTGGAACATTTCCGGAGCACAGGACACCCCCAAAAACTAACCTCTTAAACCTAAAAAGGCCTACATGGGTAGCAAGGTTGTAATCCCCCCTTGACTCAGGACAAAGTTCCACCTGGTGGTAAGCCCACTTTATGTCCCAAACTTACTGAAAAACTTACTCTCACTTAGGGTTTTGATAATTTCATCATGGTAGGGATTGGATGGCGTTTCCCCAATCACTGCTTTATTGGCACGTCCCCATATCTAAGCATAGCCTAATATCGCCATCTGGCTTAGGTCGCACAACTAGAGGAGACACCCATGGTGTTGGTCTTCTACCCTCTCAAAAATATCTAGTTTGAGAAGTTCCTCCCCAAATTATTTTTCACCTTATCCCTCAATTGATATGGGACCCGGTGAGCAGGTAGTGCTACCGGTTTGACAGATTTGTCTATTGTATTTGTAACTGAAAGTACATACATAATTAACATTGGGGGCTTATCTAGTTTTTAGGGAAAACTTTTACTTTTAGAGATGTGCAAGAAATACAACTTTAATATTTTGCTGATCTAGAAAAACGCGCAGAGGACCAACAAAAAGCAGACCAAGATTTGACATAAAGGTGTCCATGACAATTCCTTATGACAAATATGAAGTGCAATATTTTCCCGATCGCAATAACAATCACTGTATTAAACTCTTTAATGTAACCCTTTAACAAGGCTGGAAGAAAGAAAAAAAAGAAGAATCGCGATAACAAACACATGCAATTACGCATGAAAAACTTTCATCGTTGGCCTCATTTGGGCGAAGAAAACGTGTATTTTTCTTGAACGCAAATACAAAAGTTGTTCTGAATCAGCCTCGTTGAATCTGGCGTTGATCCAGGGATGTTCGCTCTGTCGATACCATTAATTGTTTTTTTTCCTAATAAATATCGATCTTTGGTTGTTTCCGGCTCACTCGTCCATTGCGTCGAGGCCTACAAGGTTGGCATGGAAGCTTTGATTTATTGCCCCCTACTAAAAAGCATTATGTCACTATGTGGGTAGACTCTTTAATGCGGTCTTTTGTATTTATTTATCGTAGGTCTTACTAGGCTGAAAAAAGAAGAAAAGAAGAATATCGCGATAACTTATGACATAGAATCACTGTATGAGACACTTTTATCCAAGGCAAACTTGGCTGAAGAAATCGGGTATTTTTTCCGATTGCTATAACAAATCACAAATATTCTCACTGTATACAAACCTTTATCGAAGGCCTCTTTAGGCTGAAGAAAGAAGAAGGAGAAGAATCGCGACAACAAATCACATAATTTTACTGTATGATCACTTTAATCGTTGGCCTCACCTGGATGAAGAAAACGGGTATTTTTCTTGAACGCAAATACAAAAGTTTTTTCTAAATCGCCTTGTTGATTCCGGCGTTGATCCATGGATGTTAGCTCTGTCTATACCATTAATTGTTATATTTCCTAATAAAATATCGATTTTTTTTTTGGTTATCGCTCACTCGTCCATTGCGTCGAACCCTAAAAGGGTTGGCTTGGACGCTTTGATTTATTGCCCCCTACTTAAAATCAGTTATGTGACTAAGGGGGGTAGACTCTAAATGCGGTTTTTTGGGATTTATTTATCGTAGGCCTTACTAGGCTGAAAAAGAAGAGAACTAACAAATGACATAAAATCACTATATGAACACTTTTATCCAAGGCCAACTTGGCTAAAGAAAACGGGTATTTTTCCCGATTGCTATAATAATGACATATAACTTACTGTATAAAACCTTTAACTAAGGCTTATCTAGGCTGAAGAAAGAAGAAGAGAACATTGATTGTTTTTTTCCTAATAAAAATAACGATCGTTGGTTGGTTTATCGCTCGCTCTTCCATTGCGTCGAGGCCTACAAGGTTGGCATGGACGCTTTGAGTAGACTCTTAATGCGGACTTTTGTATTTATTTATCGTAGGCCTTACTAAGCTGAAAAAAGAAGAAGGGAAGAATATCGCGATAACTAATGACAAAGAATCACTGCATGAGACACTTTTATCCAAGGCGAACATGGCTGAAGAAAACGGGTATTTTTCCCGATTGCTATGACAAATCACAAATAACTCACTGTATACAACCTTTTTTCGAAAACTCTTTAGGCTGAAATAAGAAAAGAAGGAGAAGAATCGCGACAACAAATCACATACTTTTACTGTATGAAATATTCTAATCGTTGGCCTCACTTGGCTGAAGAAACGGGTATTTTTCTTGAACCCCAAATACAAAAGTTGTTCTGAATCGCCTTGTTAATTCCCGGCGTTGATCCACGGATGTTCGCTCTGTCCATACCTTTGATTGTTTATATTTCCAAATAAAAATGTCGATCTTTGGTTGGTTATCGCTCACTCGTCCATTGCGTCGTGGTCTACAAGGTTGGCTTAAACGCTTTGTTTTTATTGTCCCCTACTAAAAGGCAGTTATGTGACTGAGTGGGTAGTTTTTTAATGCGGTTTTTTATTTTTATTTATCGTAGCCTAACTAGGCTGAAAAAAGAAGAAGAGAAAAATCGGATAACAAATGACAGAATCATTGTATGAGACACTTTTATCTAAGGCCAACTTGGCTGAAGAAAAACGGGAATTTTTTCCGATTGCTATAAGAAATCACGTATTATAACTCACTGTTTTAAAAACCCTTTTTAATGATGGCTTATTTAAGCTGAAGAAAGAAGAAGGAGAAGAATCGCGACAACAAATCACATACTTTTACTGTATGAAACTTTTTTAAATCGTTGGCCTCACTTGGCTGACGAAAACGGGTATTTGTCTTGAACGCAAATACAAAAGTTGTTCAAAATCAGCCTTGTTGATTCCGGCGTTGATCTACGGATGTTTTGCTGTGCCCTATACCTTTTGATTGTTATATTTCCTAATAAAACTTTATCGTTGGCCTTACTTGTCTGAAAAAAAAACGGGTATTTATCTTAAACGCGATTATAAATCATTTTTAACTCACTGTATAAAACACTTAATTGTAGGCCTAAATGGGGAGCTGTATAACAACGGGTACTTTACCGATCGCGATATCAAATTACATACAAAAAACTAAACAAATCAATTTTATCGTTAGCTTCACTTGCCTTAGGAAAACGGGTATTTTTTCGGTCGCAATAAAACATTACATAAACTCACTGTATAAATCGCTTTTATCGGGGGGGACATGAAAGGAGCCTCCACGAAGATTGTTAGATTATGAAATCGATACAATCGGGCGTCCCCTGGAAACGACAACTATGTCGGCTAATCCTTTTAAATTAGAGTACGCACAGGTTTGGGGTTTATCAATGCCAAAACTTGTAACAATATCAAATAAATTTAAAATTGAGGGCTTATCTTTGTTTTTCGGAAATTTTACTATTAGAGATGTGCAAGAAATACAAATTTGATATTTTGCTGATCTAGAAGACGCACAGATGACCAACAAAAAGTAGAAACCCAAAAATTCGACATGAAGGGTCCATGACAATTCCTTATGACAAATATGGAAGTGCAATATTTTACTTACTAAGCTGAAAAAAGAAGAAGAGAAGAATTCGCGATAACTAATGACAAGAATCACTGCATGAGACACCTTTATATAAGGCGAACATGGCTGAAGAAAACGTGTATTTTTCCCGATTGCTATAACAAATCACAATAACTCACTGTATACAAACCTTTATCGAAGGCCCTTTAGGCTGAAAAAAGAAGAAGGAGAAGAATCGCGACAACAAATCACATACTTTACTATATGAAACATTCTAATTTGTTGGCCTCACTTGGCTGAAGAAAACGGGAATTTTTTCCGATCGCTATAAGAAATCACAAAATTATAACTTACTGTATTAAAACCTTTAATGATGGCTTATTTAAGCTGAAGAAAGAAAAGGAGAAGAATCGCGACACAAAACACATACTTTTACTGTATGAAACATTTTTTAAACGTTGGCCTCACTTGGCTGAAGCAAAACGGGTATTTTTCTTGAACGCAAATACAAAAGTTGTTTTAAATCAGCCTTGTTGATTCCGGCGTTGATCCACGGATGTTTTCTGTGTCTATACCATTGATTGTTAATTTTCTTATAAAAATTTGATCATTGGTTGGTTATCGCTCACTCGTCCATTGCGTCAGGTCCCTACAAGGTTGGCTTGGACCTTTGATTTATTGTCCCCTACTTAAAATCATTATGTGATTAAGTGGGGAGACTCTTAATGGCGGATTTTTGTTTTATTTTTCGAAGGCCGGCTGGTCACTGGATTGTACTAAATTTTCAGTGTCCTAAAAAGTCAGTGTCCTAAAAACACACTGTCCCCAAAACTGCTTTACCGAGTGAAGAAATAGCTCATTAGCTTTCTGTGTTCTTGCTGATACTGTAACCCGGTGAGAGGTGGGAAAAGACACTCCCCTTTAGCAATTGTATTACCCAAGTCAAAAACATGGTTTTAGGACAGTGAACCACACTTCATTTTTAGGACACTGCAAATTTGGTACAGATTTTTAACGAAAAATTTTCGTAAAACAAAGCAAGTACTTAGGCCATTTCATTTTTAGGACAGTGTAAATTTAGTACAGTGTGATTTTGGTACAGTTTATTTTTAGTACACTTGAAATTTGGGACAGATAGTTTTCACTTAAAGTTTCAAAGATTCAACAATACTTAGCCCTTTTATGTTTAGGCTTTAAAATTTGTACGTGTATTTTGGTAAGTTTTTTTTTTGTAACTGTAAATTTTGGGGCAGATCTTTTTTTACGAAAAATTTTATAGATTACGGGAAGTACTTAGCCATTTCTTTTTTGGACGTGAAAAATTAGTACACTGGATTTTGGTACAGTTTTTTTTAGAAACAGAAATTTGGGAAGATCGTTTTACAAAAAGTTTTAAATTCAGCAAGACTTTAAAAATTTCTTTTTAGGCCCGGTAAATTATACACTGTGATTTTGGTACGTTTATTTTTAGTACCGTAAAATTTTTACAGACTTTTCAAAAAACGATTCCCAAATTTTTTTTTTTTCTTTTTTAAAAGTGTTTTGTCTTTTTTTAATCACGTTTAAAAGCTTTTGGACCATTTTTTTTTTATGGTTTCCAGGGGCCTTTTGAGTTTTATTTTGGAAAGGGGAAAAATTTTTTTCCTGGGGCCCGGAAACCCCGGAAAGGAATTTTTTTTTATTTTTTCCTCGGGTGCCGTGCTGGGGCATGCCCCAAGGTACGGGACAATACCAAAAATTTTTTGGGAAATTTCCCCACTTTTGGGCCCATCGTTTTGGTCAGGTTCGGTACACTAGGGCCCAAAAGTTTTGATTTTTGAGCTGGGGGGCGGGCCCAAAGTCGGGGGCCGGGGCCAAGGCTAGGGGCCCGGGTCTGCAAAATTAAAACCCGGCCAAAAAATTTTTTTAAATTTCCAAAAAAAATGGTTTATTTTGGGAATCCAAAAAAATTTGTTTCTCTATAATTTTTGGCATTTCTTGCATCCGGGCCTCTTGGGGTCTGCGGAACCGGCGGCGAGGCGGGAAATTTTTTACGCCCCAAAAAAGTTACCGAAAAGTTTGGGGGTCCCGGGAAAATTTTCAAAAATCGGAAAAGGGGCCCATTTTTTCCCTTTTTTTTTCTCCCAAAAAGTTTGGGACAAAAAA
>JAMZAV010010248.1:0-24654 GCA_024449915.1 Sweltsa coloradensis
AAACATGTCCGTCATGCGGTAGGGTAATAAGAATTCATCAACACTGGAAATTGAAGTAAAATCTCCTAGAGCGTAGAGGTAATATCTTTCCTTGGCCCTTCAGGGATGACTTTGACATCATTCAAGAGGCAAATCTTTTCTTAGGCCCAATTAAGCTCATTGGGGTCACTAAATTTAATTTAGAACCAGATCCAAAAATAATTCAATCATTTTGGGAAAAGTTTAAAACACAACAAGTAGGCCCTGATGAAAATCTGGGTTAATAAATTAAATGTGAGGGAAGTGTTCCTTATTGCCCCCACTTAAAAAGTGTATATTTTTCCTATTAAACAGTAATTCATGCATAACAATTTCTATATATTTTGTAATTTTTCATGATACAAATACTTTTTTTTAAATATTAACATCATGCTATGAGAAGCTTTGTGTAGTTTTAAGACAAAAATTACAGTTAAAAAAAAACTGTAATGTCATGTTTCTAGCTATTAAAAAAATACTACAATTTGCATCTGTTCTAACTTTGTCAATAACCCAAGATATCAAGATGAATTCTTTTGCTACTTAATTATACTACAAAATACCTATGTTTCTATTTGCCCCATGTATTTTTAATGCACCTACCTTGCTTCTTATAATGCTTGTTCCTTATTGCCCCAAAAATGTTGGGGTAAAAAGGAACAATATGCGCGTGTAGAAAAAAAATCATTGCATCTAAAATAACACATGAATGCAAAATATTTAATTTTATTAAGAAAGCCAATGTTTCAATGTATCTGATACCACTAAAACATTTATAACATGTTTTTCTAGTTATATGTAAATTGAGATCATGGGTCAACTTACACAAATTTGTTCCTAATTACCCAATCTCCCCTATGTCTTTAGGCAGTTTTGTTTTATCTATCTTTGGTTTTCCCAATTATTGTTGATTTTTCCAGCTTGATGGAACTTTATTTTTTGTTATTGATGCATTAATAATTTTAAGGACTTTTTTCACCAATGCTTGGCAGTATTTTCTTGAAAGTTTCAACTGATATCTCATCACCTGTACCAGCTATCTTAAGGTTTATTACAATTCTCTTTAAGTCTTGTGCTGTCATGAGCTTATATTCTGTAAGTGATGAATTATTTGGAGTAATTTCTTTAACTTTTTGTATAAATCAAAATTTGGTACTTCTGGATCGACCTGTTCAAGTTCTTGAATACTTTTCACTAGAAACACATTTAGTTTATTTGCCACTGTGGTAATTGGGCTATTGTTTTCGAAAGTAACATTTTTGAAAATATATTTTTTTACTTTATCTTTAGAGCTTATAATATGTTTCAAAGTTAACCACATTTGTTTAGGGTTTCCTTTACATTCATCAATTTTTCCCTCCATATATTGTCTCTCCGTTCTTCTAACATTTGTATACTGATTTCTAGCTTTGTTGTAATCTCTCCAATTTTGTTGTTTCCGTCTTTGATTTTCTTCATTGTTCGATATTGAAACACTAAATTTACACTTTCTCCATAGTTGATGATAGATTGATGGTTGCGCAAAGGGCATTGCTTTCTTGTAGTCTAGGCTGACAATGAAGCCTAGGTAGTTCCTTTCGTAATACATTGGCATTACTAGCTAAAGTTGTGCGGGAAATCGGTGCGCTAGGCCCTAGCATAGGCTACAGAAGTTTTACCAATGACGATTAAAGATTAATTTCAAGTTGCAAACATTAGCTAGTAGGCCTAGGTAAGTAGGGGGTTATTTATTCCCTGAAACTAGAGGTGAGCTCTGGTGGCAATTTCATCGGGGAATCCTTCCCATCTATTCGACGACCTTTCCGACAACAGCGACGTAAGAAACCTTCCTGTGGCTGTATATGTCCAGCATGGTTCTGTCCTTCCCACATCCCCGTGGCTAGAGTAGCACATTGTTACACCACATAACAGTTGACACCATTAAAACCAAATTAGACTAGACCCTACTAAACTAAAATCTCGAAAAATATCCGTAACCTCTTCCTACGATATAATTCGGGCTTTTAATCAAGTGGGCCTGGTAGGCCTGTAGCCTACTTCAATTGTGTGCTCGTGTTTGGGCCCTAAGTCTGGTCTAAGTCCTCTATACATAGGCCTAGTTGTTGCTAAGATCTGATTTTTACTGCAGGGCAGACCTTATCTAAATGTTGGTCTCAGTAGCTATATAGCAGGTAGGCCTATTCACTATTCCACCCTTTTTATTCCTCACTGAGATAAAACCCTATAAAAAAAATACCTTTCACGTCTGCCAATCATAACTGCAGAATGTAGAGTTGCTGAAGGTCTAGCCTAGTTCCATCATAGGTTGGGTATTGGGACAACACCGTTATCAGTATCACTATCAGACTAATGATATTGTAGTTTTGTTCTTAGTTTTGCTTTGTTCTTCTCACTTATACCTGCCGTTTTAATAATTGCAGATTGGGTGATGGCTCCTAGCAGTTGTCATTTTGAGCTGCGCTCTGATCTGTCCGATCCTCGAGACTCGTCGGTCCTGTCAATACCAAGCGATTTCTCTAACTTGCTGGTAAGTAAGGTAGGATCTGATACGTTTATGTAGGCCCTAGTCCCCACACACTCAGGGAGTCAGGGTTGTTACGATTTTCCCCAGCCCAGTTAAACCCGGAGGGTAATAGTATTACCTAGGGATGTCAAACGATTAAATTATTATAATCGATAATCGAATTCACTTTCACCTCCATAATCGATTATTAATCGATTTTAATCGTTTTGTACAATGTCGGTATAGTAGCCAGTTTCTTTCAAACTTCGGTCTGGTTTCGGTTAGTTTGAATCGCCCGCGCAAGGCATGAGCTCGCATCGGCGCCGTGGCGGGGACTTGAGCACTCACAACAATCTCGAAGAAGACAGTCGGGAGCATAATCAAGAGGAAGTGGCGGGGTAGATAAAGCATACGAGATGAAATTGGCATCAATACTGTGATCAAATTCAATTGTTTGATGCCATGTTGTCGAAAACTCTTGGCCTAGGCCGAAACACAACACCAGAGCAATCACTTTTGTCACACTCAAGACGCCATGTTACGTAAAGGTGCAACTACTGCTCGGCGTTTCAGGCGCGTTGAGTGCGTTTACTGTGTTTATTGACTGCCGCGCCAACTACGCCGCGTGGAACGCTTAAACAGAATGCAGCTTTAACTCCGCCCACTCCTTCCGACCTTGCACGGCCAGCGCATGCGCACATGATGACAAGGCAGGCTGGTACGAACGATGTATTTTGAGACGACGCTTCAATCAAATTTTGGAAATCGGGAACAATCTCGCGTGCTAAAAAAAATTGAGGGAAAACGTATCTCAGGGCGAGCAAGACATTAAATCGGCGGTTATCACGGGGTTTTGGGGGGAAAACGTAACGTACGGGAACGTTTCTCGCGGGTAATAGGCGGCGGATCTTGAAAACTAAATTTAAAAAACCGCAAAAATTTAAAATCGATTATTTTTAAAAAATCGATTAATCGTTTTCAATTAATAATCGATTATCGTTATCGTTATCGTAATCGTTGATACCCCTAGTATTACCCAATGAAACCCACTTGAAAAATACTGTACCATAAAAAAAGTAAAAACCAGGACTATGTTTTTTCAGGAATATTATCCATAGACCAATGTCCAATTCTCCAAAATGAGAGATGATGATGATGCCAAGATCTTGCCAAGATACCCTGCTGAAAAATCTTGCCAAGAACTTGTTTCTTGTCAAAAATTTTTGTTAAGCATCATTCAAAATTGGTTCTAAGGCGTAAGGGGCAAGGCCTAAGGCGTAATAATTTGTATTCCCCGAGTATGTGTTTAAAGGGAAATGTTCACAACACGCCCCCAAGTCGCAAGGCGTATGGTTTATTTCGTAACGAATTGCCCAAAATCCAATTTTACGACAGGTTTCTTACGACAGCCAATCACGAACAAGGAAACTCCCCACTCCTGCTTATTTCATTCCCAGCTGGTTGTACGCGCATGCGCAGTACGCAGGAAGCAATGAAAAATGTCATGGTTGTTGTAACGCCTAGCATTTCTTACGACTTACGCCTTACGCCTTAGAACTAATTGTAAATGATGCTTTAGAAACAAGATCTTGTCAACATCTTGTACCTATCACGTAATTTCAAAGTAACCTGCCAACCTGGTATCAGCATATTGAACCTCATCACTAACAGTAGGGATGCAAATTTCCAGAAATTTTTGAGATTTGGGGAAAAAACCCATAAATTTCCGTGTTTTTTCCCCAAAAAACTGAAATTTTGGGAAAATTTGATTTTTGTCTTTGTATGGTATGAATTTTCATAAATTTTATTTTTTAATTTTTTTCATTAGGTCTAAATTTAATTTAATAACAGTCAAAATAGTAAAACTATGAACCTAGGACCTCTACCTAGAGGCTTGGTTTTAGCAAACCTTGCAAAATATCAGTCATTAAATGGAATTTGGACTCGCAAATCTTTATGGGAGCCTCGTCAAAAACACTGATACAGGGCTCGAAAAATTTTTTAAAAAATCTACTTGCCCAGCTGGGCAAGTGGCCCAAAATTTTAGTTGCCCAGACTCAATTCAAGGTTGACACAATATTTATTTTTATTTTACATATGTACGACAACTTCTTTATTTTAACAATGCCACGAGTCAATAACTTTACCGACTTTACGTACCCGCTTTTTATCATAGGCCTACTCTTGGTCATATTTTACTTTTTGGCAGGTTCATTAGCTAGGCGCTAGGCCTGGGCCCTAGCCTAGGCAATGATGGTCCTAGGCGGAGGCCTATCTCATCTTCGTTTTAATTGTGAGTGGCTAAAGCCGTAGGCCGAGACGTTGAAGCTAATCCACTAGGCCTACAGTTAAAAAAGTTTGGTAAATCCATTTAAGAATGGTTCAATATTACGCAATGGTTTTTAAGTTGTCAAAAATGGTTCGAATTTCACGAAACGGGAGAAGGTAAACACGTCTCGGATCTCCATTTTTTCGACAGCTGTGAATAGGCGTACTGAATTATGGGTAAAGGTCGATACCGGCAGGGCGATATCGATCGGGAAAGCGATTGTAGTGGTGCGTGGTGCAGCCTGTGGCAAGTCTTGGAACTACTCGAGCATCTGTTGCCTGTCGATAAAGTAGGTTTCTACTTAGTGAAATCTTACGCATTCCAGTTTTTAACCAAATTGTTGGTTGCCTGTACCGGACAACTGGTATATAGTGGGTCATGTTAAGATAGTTTTGCACATAGTGGACCACTTGCATGATTTTAGTGATGCCTACATACAAACACTCTTAAGGCTAATCTAGACAAAGAATTGATATTTTTTTATATGCTTTCCATTTTTTCACAGTATAATACTTATGACGTTTTTGATGTAAAAAAAGTGAAAATTTATTTTTATTGCCATTGTTTTGGGCTGTCCCGAATTTAAATCGCTAAAACGGAAATGGGAAAGTTGAAGAAAAACGGTTTGTTAAGAATGATATGAAATTTAAAACCACGTTTTGTAGTTCTTTTACAAGTGACCTGAAATAAGTTTCATTACATTATCTTTATTAGTTTATTTATTTTGATTTTTTTAGTGTACCACTGAAAACGTGAATCAAGTCGCTTGTGTTTCAGCCCATCGAAATAGATCAAATGGGAGAGAAATGTGGCATATTTTACTTTCACCTATGTGTGGAACCCTCAGCTTTGATTTCCACCTAACAATTGTCTGTATCACCAATAGTGGCTGCTACACATTCATTGACCTGCCGTCATGTAAATTTCCCTCCAAAAATCGCCTCGCGTCGTCGGCAACCCGATCACTCGCGACTTAACGATGGCGTTGCGGTGGCAATCTCGGGAACTCTTGTCGAGTGGCTGGCGACAAAGATCCGTGAGCTTCGGATAGCGCGCGGTTTGATTCGTTATCTCAAGTGTCAGCGATTGTAAAGGGCATCAGCTAAGTCTTTTGTCAGGCGTGTGTATGTGTACTGTATTGTGCGATATTGCTGTGGAAAAGTATTTTATAATATTTGTTATGAAAACTGCAGTGGCGTAGGAATGGGGGGGGAGGAGGGGGAGGGCAAATTTAACGTGAGTAAAATATTAATCCCAGAAATTTTCCCTAGTAAATATGCACATACACATACAATTCGACAGTCACCTTGGTTAAACAATGTTTGCCTGAATGCTTCGTCATTAGATAAAAAATTAGGTTGAAATTTACTAAAATGGGTCACTTCACGTTCATTTTTTTTAGCTTTTAGATCGCAGATAGTTGCTGTAAAACATCGTTTACAGAGTCTGAGTGCAGTTAAAACATGACGAAATAACTGTGGTCTGGTATGGTAAAAATCGAAAGAGCCTCTGGCGGCTCCACCCACGAGATCTGCAAATAAATTTGCCCCCCACCAACTTTCAAAACGTTTTTACGCGCCTGATGAAAAGTAATATATTTTTATCATGTAATAACATTTACCGCTATGTAGAGTTATGCGTTAGTAAAAGTAAATAACTAAATATATATACATAATGGGAAGGCGAGTCAATTCCCTCGTAATAAAGGCTGGTCAAGAAAACGAAGCAAACAATCAAATCAAATCTTTTTTCGATTGTACTCAACTGTTTACAGTCTTTGTCAACGTATCATATTCGACAAGAATGTGGTGAACGATTTTATGAAGATAAGAATCCGTTCCAGTTATTAAATCCAAACAACAATACTGATATCGTACCAGGGTTCGAACCCGAAACGAAGTTTCCCTATGTAATCTCTTACCTTTCCTTACTCCGGTGATGAGTTTGGTTGGGCAAGGATTCGAGCAATAGCCACGGTTTGGCCTCGGTGTTGATGCAGTTGTCGGTGGTCAGGATAAATAACGTACGAGTTACAACACATGATAGTTCAAAATAGAAATATATTAAACAAGTAAATCAACACGATAACTTACATACAGCTAACGTGAATACGATTAGAGTAAAGATTAAATTAGTAGAGTACAACGGTTAGTACCAGCCATGTTGGCATCTTCGAGTCGTCTGTTGTTGTCCGAAGTGTTGCCCATGACAACACTCCAGTGCCTGTCAAAGATGATCTTGACGGAGAGAACGATAACACTCGGCCATCCTGTAAATTAATCGTCCTCGAATTTCATTGTCCGAATCATCGTCAGAGGTTTCGGAGTGACCCTTCCATTGCTTTAGCTGTGAGACTTTGGGGAGTTTTTGGCGTTGAATTTGTTTCCACTCTCCTTTCGCCGGGCCCGGGCGCGGGTAAGTGTTTACCCCGGTAGCACATCTGAGACGACAAGTTGGGGCCCCGCGGGAAATTTTGGCCCCGACCTTTGTAGGTTTAAGGGGTTTTGTGTAGGTTTGGAAATTTTGCATAACAAAAAATGTCCCCTTTCGTAAGAATCCCGCGTAGCGGTTTTGTCAAAAAATTCCCCTTTTTTGGCTTCTGCTGCGAACAAAAAATGGCTTCTCTTCCTTTGGCTTTCAAAATTTTGATGGTTCTTGCCTTTTTTAATTTTTTATAAATTTTTTTGTGAAACCTTTAAAGTCCGTCATGGAAACGGCCCGGGGTGTACCCATGTAATAGTTCGGAAAGGGTGTTTTTTCAGTTGCCTTATTTAACCCGGAAAGTGTTAAGATCTCGTTTTATTTCAGGTATAACTGATGTCCCAAAATCGGGGGGTGATCTGGGGTCCCTTTAGATTATAGGGAAAGGGCCGGGAGTTTTTCGACATTTTTTACTCGTTCTACTTGAAATTGGCTCCGGGTGCCGCCGGGTGAGTTTTTAAATTTGTGGTTTACTCCATGGTTCGTGCAGTAGGGCATTTTAACATTGCGACGTGAAGGGATGACCTTCCGGGTCCGAAAAAATACGGCTCTGGCAAATCCCCTTTGATTTACCGAATTCTTTGATGCAGGTTTTTAACATTTTTTTGATGAAGATCCCTTAACCGGATACAGGTTACGAACTTTTTGGGTTTTGGGTTATTAAAAAAAAAGACGAGAAAATTTTCCTTTTTTCCCTTTTTTGGGCCTTCTTGGGAAAGGACCCAGGTGGTCAAAATTTTATAACCTCAAAAGGACGTCGTCCCGGAGGAATTGGGGGGGGAAAAAAATCCCGGTTGTTTTCCCAGGGGGACTTTGTGTGGGAAAAGGACATTTAAAAAACAATGCGCGAAAGATGTTTGAATAGCGGGTTTATACTTTGGGAAAACCAAAAATGTTCGCCCTATCCTTCGGCGATAGTACGGGCAACGGGAAAAATGACCCGACTGGGCCCTTTGGGAAATTTTCAAAATTCCTTTCCCTCATGTTTTTAGGGGTAACGTAAAGGTTTAACATTTTCTTCTTTCGAAACAATAATCCATTTTTAAAGAACTTAGTCGTTCAACCTTTGTTGCTGGGCCCCTTTTTTTTACAGGTTTGTCGGGTTTTTTTTTTTTAATAATTTTTATCAGTTTTTCAAGGGTCGGGGTTGGGCCTCGTTTTGGGGCATCAAGGGGCTTGGGCCTTCCCTGGTAAAGGGGCAGTTTAATTTCCTCCAGGCGGGGTCTGGCAATAATGTTTTCCATTGTATCCGTTTTGGGTCTTCAAACGGGTTCTGTTCGCTGGGGTGGGATTACAGGGTGGGGATCTTTTCCCAGCTCGAGCCCCCCAACATCGAAGCGAAAATCTGAATAATGTTTGTAAAACTCTTGGGTATGACTGGTTTTAATTTATTTTGTTCATTAGAATTTAAGGGTAGGGGGGAAAAGATTTGTTCTTTCCGCCCCGTTTTCTTCTTTATTTTGAAGAACAGGGCTGGGGTAGGGGGATCAGTTTTTTTGTAAAAAGATGGGCCCTTTCCTTTAACCCCCTTAACAAATTTTTCCCATTTTCTTGCCTCAAGGGTGCGTTTTTTTTGTACGGCTGGGCTTTGGGTTTCAGATTTGCTTCCCTTTTTCTTTTGTATCTTCAACTCCAAAAGAGACAGGGCCCAAACCCCCCCAAATTCTGATTTTTGTTAGGGCAAGGACAAAAAGACGGTCTTCTTGGGTGAGATCGAGGGGGGTTGACGTTTTCATCCATGGTGGGTTTTTTACTCAGTTCTATATCAGCTTTTGGGTTTCGATGTTTTTTAAACCCTGACTTTCCTTTGTGGGGGATGCGACTCCACTTTTAAGTTTTTTGATCCTTTGGTGAATTAATTTTTTTAAAGGGAAGGTTGTCATTCCTTCGTCGAAATTGAAAAGTTGGCCCCCTTTCCCCATTTTTTGTCAGCAACCAAAGAAAAGTTCTCGTTTTTTCAGGAACCCGGCTTAACTTGTACAAAAATTTACGGAAATTTTAAAGGGAAATCCAAAGTTTTCTTTTACCCGTTTTCTTGGGTGGGGGTTGTCCCCAACTTTCCCGGGGTTGGTAATTTTTAATTGACTAATCAGGTTTTGGGGTGCGCTGTTTGTAATTACAAAGCGATATTACATTTTGGCCCAAGTTTACTTGCGGGAAATTTCAGTCCACGGGTTTTGGGCCAAAAAAAGTATTTCCCCCAGGCTTGGCCCTTTGGGCCCGGGACGATTAGAACACAAACTTCCCCTACAATTACGCGTCAATTTCCGGGGGGGTTTTGCCAACCCTCCCCACCGTTGGGATTAGTTTTAATGTTTGCCAAATCCGGGTTTAAAAACAACCTTTTTGACTTGGACGGTTTTTCAAAGGCCCAAAACTTTTAAGCTTTCGGGTAGCTTGCATGATGCAACTCGAACTTTCCCGGACGATTTATTTCCGCACAAAAACTTTTATTTACAAGTTCATTCGTAGGTATTTCAACGACTTACACCTGACAGTTTTTTACTTTAAAAATATTGTATTGTTGCCCAAAGATGGTTTGGGTTTTAGGAAAAACCTTTTTGTGTGGCCCTTCGTTCTTGGGACAGTACACAGTAGCGTGGACGTTGTGGATTGGACCCGTCTCGAGAAAAAGTGCCCCCTTTTGGCCCGGTAACAAAATTTTAACATTGAGTTCGGTAATAGTTTTATCAATAGCTTTCGGTGATCTTCGTTTTAACACTTTTTGGTAAAATGCTTGGGAAAAATTTTGGGTTCATGGGGCCCTTTTGGGATTTGCAAGGGGCGATTATGTCGTTTGGAAAAAAACGTGAGATTTTGAAAGTGTGGCTTGGAAATTTGTTTCCAAATGACTTCCGGTAACTATCCTTCTTCTTTGGGTGCAGGGTCGGGCAGGGCCCCCCCTTATCAAATTCTTTAAAGTCCCCGCGATGTCTCTTAAAATTTTCTTCTTCAGTTTCATGAAAGGGAAAATTTTTAAGAGGGTTGGGGGGGGTTTTTTAATGATCGTGACAGGCCCTACCCTAATCATCGTTTCTTCTATCAATAAAACCGGGGGTTTAATTCCTTGCATAGACGAACCTTTTGGGGGGAAATTTAAACCATAAACACTTTTCCCCAGGGTTTTTGTTTTCTTTTTTGTCATTCTCGGGCCCCGTTCAGGAGGGGTCACTTTGCCGGAAAAAATGCAGGGTCTGAAAGATTCTCTGAAAAAAATTCCCGTTCGTAATCGATTCATACTGTTTAAGAAACCATTCTTTTGGGGAGGGCCCCTGTCAAGGGTGATCGAGCAGTTTCAAAATTAAACTGGCTGGCCAGTGATTTCAAGGCACCTTTTTTGCCTCTAGCGATCGGCAAACCCCTCCCCTGGGGTGGTGACTGGGGTTTTCCCTCAAACATCGAAATGGCGGTAGAAAAAATCTGGGGATTCTTTCCAAAAATTGTTTTTCTCCCACATTCAAATTGCCACCATGCTCGCGAAAAGTAGCATCACGCGACGATTTTCCTCCAATTTTTAAAGGGGTCCATCATAACCCTGAAGGGTCCCAAGGGCTGTTTATGTCAAATGTTGGCACCCCGATGTTTGGGAAGGGCAAGGCGGGGGGTCTGGGTTTTCGACTGGAACGTTTACATTTCCCGCCTTTTTAACCCCCTGTTTCCGCGACGTTTTGTTTGGGGACCGGTAGGCAATTTTGATTTAGGGGCGACAGGTTTTTCATACAATAAATTTGTCCAAAAAATAAAAAAATTTTCAATACAAATTCGATAGTAGGGCCCTTTGTAGGCCAAAAAAAAAGCGAAAAATATCCTACAATAAAATCGCAACAAATGTTTGATAGGAACCCTTAAAAACGCGGGGGAAATGTAAATGGGCAAATCGTTTAAAAACAAAAAACACAAAATTTATAACCAATGTGACGGGTTTCTTTTAAACGCTCTTAAATCGATCAGAGGGAGATCGATAAAAGTTTGAAGTTCAAAAATCATGAGTGACAAACAAAAAAAAAAAACATTAAGAAACATGCCGGTTTTCCCGAAAAGGGGTTGCAAAAAAATTTGGGTTTTCAAAATCCACAAAAACTCTTTTTTTTCAATTTTTGGGGAAAAAGAAAATTTTTTCAAAAACACTTCATACGAACGATAAAGTTTCCGAAAAAAAAAATCAAAAACATCCGTCCCAATCCCACTTCTGATATGTAATCTCTTAAAACCCTTTTCCCTTTCTTTCCCGGGGATGAGTTTGGTTGGGGACCAAGGAATTCGAGCAAAAAGCCACGGTTTGGGCCCGGTGGTTTTTGCAGTTGTCGGTTTGGGCAGGATAAATAACGTACGAGGTTTCAACACATGATAGTTCAAAAAAGAAATAAATTGAAAAAAGTAAATCAACAGATAACTTACCTAAAACCCAACGTGAATAAAATTTTAAATAGTTTTAAAAAATTAAATTAGTTTGGGGTTTCAACGGTTAGTACCAAACCATGTTGGCATCTTCGAAAGTCCCCTTTTTGTTATTTTTCCGAATTTTTGGGGCCCATGACCCAAACTCCGGGCCCGTCAAAGATGTCTTGACGAGGGGAACGATAACACTTATAACCACGATTGGGGTTCTATACGTTGGGAAATTCACGCACCCAAACATTCTTTATTGCTGTCAAGTATCTTTTTCAGGGAAAACCCACGAAAAATGTTTAAAACCGATAACGTAAAAACCCCCCCCCCGCTCTTTTCCACTTGAGAATTGGGAAAATTTATGCCCTGTTCTCTTTTTTCCCCGCAGGGCTTGCAGTCAAAAATATATTTTGTTTAATTTCAAGTGGTGTTGGAAAGCCAAATCAGCTGTAGCTTGAACCAGACTGGGGATGGACTAGAGGACGAGAGAGCACACAAATAAAAATCTCATATAGTATACATCTTTGCTTGTTCAAAATATGATTTAAAATGTGTAGGGCTACGCATTTAAAAATTAGTTTTATAGAGAGTTTAACAGTAGTCTAAAAAGAATGTCAAATGCCTAGTTAGCAGAACTCAATCCCCACCCTGGAAATAACAGTCATAATTGCCGTTGGCGGGCATCGAAACGGCGACCTCTCGAAATGGCGACCTCTCGAATCGGCGTAAGCTACCTCTGTCTGTTTGAAATTTTGATGTCATGGTAAATGGGACTATATTTCGGGATAAAATCAGTCCGGCACGCGGGACACTTAGGTCTTATTCGGGACTGTCCCGTATTTTTTGGGACGTCTTGGTGACCCTAGTTTGAAAGCATGCTTGAACAATAAATTCAAGTGTATGCGATTTAAAAAATATATAACAGAATACTCTGGTTAGTCTGATTTACACAATTGGCTTGTTCACTGCGACTTTTACTCACCACGCTGCGCTATTGTACAAACCCCCCACCGCCGTCTGAATGCATGTAAACTTTGTAAAGGCGGATGTAGACGGCGGTGATAGCCCAACTTTCGGGTGTCATGGCTGCTCATAGCTGTCAGCAGCCTACTGTTACTGCTGTCAGTTTGCATAGTTTTATGTTTGAAGCAAAATGCCCAAATTGCTGTGTGTATTCGTGTAAGGAGAAAGGAGGCATACTGTCGTGTTTATTACTACAAATAAATACATTCACATAATATACTGACATGTGTCTTTATTCGGCCTCCTGCCTACGTAACCTCTCTCATGTCAACAAATCAACACTGGCTAGGCCTAAGCCTAGGCCAAAGATCCGCCGTATGCAAGTAGGGCCTAGGCCTATACTTGATAATTTATAATACCATGATATTGATATGCCTAGGTCTACATCTAATGCTGAAGAAAAGCCTAGGCCCTAGTCCTTAGTAGCCTTATTCCAAGTAGGCCTAGGTAAAACAATAAGTAAACAAACAATCGAGGAAGCATACAGATTTGACAATGCAGAGCCTGCTATACATAGTTTATTTCAAACGCCGCCACGGTCTCAGGGCAGGGTCCACTAGATACCTAACAAGCAGCTCGGAATAAGTGTCTAGTGGACCCTGGTTTTGGGGTTAGAGCAGTGGCGCGATCTGCGCGGAGCTTTGCGTGAACAAGCCAATTAACAAAGGTCAAACATGTCTCTGTTTTTAAATGTTGTTTGGGAAGTTGATCACAATAGATATGAATGTGATCCACGTAAGAAGCCTGGATTACAATAGTTACCAACTCGGAACATTCATGGTGCACTGAAATTGCAACTCATTTTAGTTATGGAATCGAACCCGGGTCAGTAGCTTGCCGGGTGGTTATGGATTGTGTTTACACCTACACCACTGGCCTGACAGTCTGACGCTGTTGTGTGGAGGGGGAGACATTGCGTTCAGCCGGCCGGTCTCTATCGCCGCTACAAGGTCACGAGGAGTAATTCTTACAACGCACAAGACTATTCCGAGCATTAGCGCATACTATATTAGTGTGGGTTGTGGGTATAGGTCTTTCACCACAAACGTCGATATTTATATTTTCAAGACTTTGCTAATGTGTACCGTTCGATCAACATTCTCAATTGGGTTTCCTATTGTATGTCATATTGCATATTCAATATTGTATATATTTTCTATACTAAACTAATTAATTTCAAATCAACAGGTACATTGTTGACTTCATTGTTAACGCCACTCAAGGGCGTCCGCAGAAATTTTGTCATGAGGGGGGGGGGGGGCAAATTATAACTTGTAACTCTCGTAGGACAAACATGGGGTGTGTGGGAGGGGTGAGGCCCTCAACAATAGCGCCGCAGACGATTTTTTTTGAAAATCAGGTTTTTAGAATGCATTTGGTGCGTTTTAGAAGAAAGTAGCTGGCTGAATGCAATACCAAAATAATGCAATTTTTGTGGCAGTCGATACTCGAAACTAGAAAACCACCAAAAGGAATTGGAACGCTGTCCTGATGGAATCGATAATGTTACATCTGCCGAATATATTATCAGATTTAATGTTAAGTAGTAATGTAAAGAAAAACGTAGACCGTTCATATTTATATTTTATATTATCAGTATCTAATTGGATGAGCGATGCGAGCGAAGCGAAGATTCCATTTCACTACACTGGAGAAAAAAATCCGTTTTTTTTTAATTCTTTCTTTCTTTCTTTTTTTTTGTATTTTTGTGTGTTTGTAACACGATTTTGGCTAAACCAATACCCCAATTGCGATGAAATTTTTTGGAGGCCTTCGAAATCTCTGAACTTAGAACTGCCACGTTTTTTTTAGCGCAATCGAAAAATTATTTCTATGAAAATCGCAATTTTACGATTTTTTTTCTATTTTAAAACATTTCTTCGACTTATAACACCTACATGCTTTATCCGATTGTATAATGATTTTTTTACAGAACTTTAATTTTATGAATTGATGTATTCGTGTGAAATTTGAGCGGAATAAAAAAATATTTCTCATGATAATCGCAATTTTACGATTTTTTCGATTTTTTAAATTTCTTTCAATTTTTACACCGACATTCTTGATCCGATTGTAATCATTTTTTCACAGAACCCGAATTTTATTAATTTACTTTTTCGTGGGAAATTTGAGCGTAAAATCGAAAAATTATTTCTCATGAAAATCGCCAATTAATGCTTTTTTCGTTTAAAAAAAAATACGCTCATCCAACAACGCGCCTGAAAAAGCGTTTGCGGAGCTTGATAGTTAATATTTTAATAAAATTGCTTATAAATATAGGATTCCAAGAAGGGGGGGGGGAGGGGAGTGCCCGCCTTGCCCCCCCTGCGGACGTCCTTGACGCCACTAACGACTACTTTGTGGAAAGAATACTTCCAGACCGACAACACTGTGGACAGATTTCATGCTTCCGAAACTCATCAACTTCTATATTAATTGTATTTTACCCGAGTAAGCCGATCCCCGTATTCCTAGAGGACAATGTGTTAGGGAACATGTCAATGTTGAACTGGCTCGACAGAACAAACTAAAAAACGGTCCCTCGTACCAAACCCCCAAAAAGAGTAATATCGAAGGAAGCAAAATCAGGAGTCAGGACCACATAAAAAACTAAAGTGATCTGACTCAAAGTTCAAGTAGCTTTTTTATAAACATATTGTTCGTTGGAAAAAACATGTGTTGATATTTACTAGGCCGCTTTGCGAACGCTTTTTTTGGCGCGTTGATGGATGAGCTTTTTTAAGTTTTTAGTATGCGTGGGATCTCTTTACTTCTTCAAGTTCCATTGCAAAATCAATTGTGTTAAGTAAGGATAATTTTTGGATGAGCGTAGCGAGCGTAGCGAGCGAAGCGAAGATTCCATTCTACTACACTGGAGAAAAAAATCCGGAATGTTTTTTTTTTTTCTTTTTTTTTTTCTTTTTTTTTTTCTTTTTGTATTTTTGTCTGTTTGTCCACACGATTCCGGCTAAACCGATACTCCGATTGCGATGAAATTTTATGGAGACCTTCGAAATCTCTGAACTTAGAACTGCCACGTTTTTGAGCGCAATCGAATTTTTTTTTCTCATGAAAATCGCAATTTTACGATTTTTTTTTATTTTTAAAAAAATTCTTCGACTTATAACACCTACATGCTTTATCCGATTTTAATGATTTTTGCACAGAACCTTTATTTTATGAATTTAGATATTCTTGTGAAATTTGAGCGCAATTGAAACAATATTTATCATAAAAATCGATATTTTACGGGTTTTTTCTTTTTTTAAACAATTCTTTGACTTATAACACCTACATGCTTTATCCGATTGTAATGATTTTTTCGCAGAACCTTAATTTTATGAATTAATATATTCCTGTTAAATTTGAGCGCAATCGAGAAATTATTTCTTATAAAAATCGCAATTTTACGATTTTTTTTTTTTACAATTACGATTATTTAAAAACAAATTTAAAACAATGAAGTTAATTTTTTATTTTATTTAATTTAATTTAAAAAAAAATCAACTTAATAATGATTTTTCCACAGAACAACACAAAATACGCATAACACATGGCACCTCAATGCACCAATTACGCTCATCCAACAACGCGGCGGGACTTAAGCGTTTTCCTAGTTATAAAGTAGTACTAATTGCTATGGTTATTAGAACGAAAAATATCTGGAGGCCCGAAGACTTACTTTTGTAACATTATAGGTGATTGTAGTCAAGTTTCTATAGTTACTTGTTAATAATTAAGTTTTTTGAGGCATATAACCTGTATTTCGATGGATTCTGGCTAACTTTTCATTTTTTTTCTTTCAAAAGGTACTATCACCATTACCTTAATGTCCATGTGAAATAAAACGTTGTATCCCCACCCGTTTGGTCAGAATCGGCCCAAATATCACGAAAATATCGCATTTATAATTGTAAAAGTACGATATTCATGAGAAATATTTTCTCGATTATACCCAAAATCGTGGCAGGTCTAAGTTCAAAGATTTCGAAGGCCCCCTCCAATTTTCATCAAGATCGCATATGCCGTTTGCCTGGTAGAGCGCGAACAAACAGACAGAAAAACAAACAACAAAACAAAAACAAAACGCCCGAGCTATTTTTTTTTTTTTTTTGGGGGGGGGGGGGGGGGCTCAGTCTAATTGAAGTCCTCGCTTCGCTCATCTAAAAATCTCGATAGTCGATAATCTTAAGTCATTATAGACACTCGAAACAAATAATTGCCAATCGGTCAAAAACGACCCGAAACACGTCGTTCGTTCGTCGGAGGAGGACGACGCTTTGCATTAGTTGTGCAGGCAACTTGCATTGCATTGCATGCATAGTCTCGCACATTTTAGTGACAGTGACACGGCTCATGATGGTTGGTACGGGAGTTACAACGAAACAGGTAAACAGTACTTGTTCATTATAGGGATCCCCCCGAAAAGGAAAGTAGGTAAGTGCGGTTGGGGGGAAACGCGAAGCACCGTGGGGGGCCTAGCTGACACAGCAAAGCACTTCATGCCCCCCCCCCCACAGTTACTGGGGGTCCCGTAACGGTAATGAACAACTACCAAAATAAACACCTAGTCCCAGTTCGAAACTGTTTACTTGGCGCATCTGTCTGTGATCTCGAGGTCACTGAAGGTCAAGCCATCGCTTTTCTCCCAATGCACGCCTCTCACCCCCCGCGCCCTAATGATTTTATCAGTTCATTCCTTTGCTTGCGCCTGCTAATCTTATCACCAAACAACGAATACCAGTCATGGCCACACGTCGGACACTTCAATAACACTGTCAATTGAACGACGATCGATGGACCATGGACGATGCAATCGAACTTCACAGAGCCAAGACATCTAAGAAATGCGACCTTCACAAAGACGAGCATTGGTTTACGCAACAATCACAGTAAGCCTACCTGGTGACGCGCTGGGGGGGGGGGGGGCGTTAATGACGCTGTGTCTGTCTGTCGCGAAACGGGAAAAGAATTATAATTCATTCGTGAGTGGTGTACTGTTATTTTCTATGTTACGTCGATCTGATTCATGCTTATCATTTATTTATATAAGCATTTTATAAAATTTATCATGTATTTTCGTTTACGAAAGCCTACTCGAGGACAATGATGCAGTTCTGACTTCTGAGATTATCCCATTTTCCAAGCATTGAGCGCGTTGCAGAGTGCAATAACACGTTCATTGTGACTATTCTTGCGCACTTGACGTTTCGTTGCCTTCCTGCCTTTCGTCAATCGTCGGCACCAGTCTAATATTGCGTTTCAGCCATATATTGTTAGATCATGTGTTTCAGCATGTTATGACGGCTGTCATATTGAGAGCAGGCAATATTTCATACGGCAATTTAGAAAAAATATAGACTATTGTAACTAAGCACACTCATTCCCTCAATCGAATCTGTTAACATTAGCGTTTGAGAATTGAGATGCTTTTAGATTTTTATAGACTCATCAGTCATAAACTAAACATAAAACTATTTATTTTGACAATGTAAATATATTATCGTATTCAGGCAAACACGCCTCTGAAAAAGACAAATTAATCATTAATATTACTTTATTTATGATTCACGACAAGATTTGAATCGTCGGGTGTCGATTACCGACATAACTTTTTAGGCCTTTAGCAGATGATTTTCAGATGCAACCAACTGCGGATTGATTGGAAATTGAATCAAAATGCAATCAGTGAACTGTCGTTATATTCGTAGGCCTATGTCACACTTACAAAATAACATCTATCAAAATAACTGAGAAGTGGTTGGTTGTATCAACAAACTGTGTGTGTGTTGTTTGGGTCTAGCTTAGCTAGCTAGTCTAGTGGCCTGCATACCGCTGTAATCACACCATGACTCATACTCTTCATATAAGGTCTTCTCCGCGCGATCGGATTTATCGCGAGATATAACTTCAAATATAACGCGGCCGGATGTAGCTAGCCAAGCGATGTTTTCGGTTTCGCAGTCTATCGGGAAAACGCTGAACTTTTAGAGGCCATTCGCCGGTAACGGAGCCGTTCGCGAGCTAGGGGGGAACGCTAGCGCTAAATCAAGTGGCAGCGCGGGCTATAGAATAATCTTAAACAGGATGTACAGTGTTATTAAATCTGTCTTTATTGATGACCTTTTGTTGATACTTCATATTAGAGATGCACATCAATACTTTTTTCATTATCGATTACCAAAATGGTAGTCATTATCGAATCGATAATATCGATATCACCAACAAAGCCTGTTCCGACCTATAAGTAGAACCTCAAGTGTGGCAAGTGTAAGTCAAAACAATACAATAGGGAATGCTCCCAAATTTAAAAAAAAATATATTCGTAAGGTTGTTACTAAAAAAAACGATTCCCCAAAAAAGTCCGTCGAAAAATGTTTTTTATTTGGTTTTATGAGGATGTGAATATTCATGTTTAAATTCCGCGCGTAAACAGGCCTAGCTGACTGTGGCATCCATGTGACGTCACATAGAAGTATCGTTTCGTCAGTCTGCCGGTAGGGGTTCCACCGCCTGTCAAATTCATTGGTTCCTAGTCAATTCCTAGCAAAGGCAGTGGGCCCAAGGTCTTGGTTACCATGGAAACCAGAGTCGATAAAGAAGGTTCCCCGGATTAGAGTCGGTCGGTAATAGATCAAACAAAGTACAATGTTGAATAAACAAATTTGCAGATAAGTAAGGTATTATTCGTTGACAATGCATGTTATATTATCTATACATTTTTGTATTATACATTATCATTATTAGGTGTAGGCTCATGCCTCAGACAAACTAGAACATATTACTAGAACATATTAAATTGCTTGACATGGATTTGACTACATTCAATTCCAGCCGGCGAGCGTGTGGTGCAGCGCGCGCGCGGAGATCTATTCAACTATTACTTTGTCGTGACCGTCACGCAGTGTCCGGAATGTTTTAGTCCCGCTTCGCCACTAGAGCCAATTTAAAACCTTCATAAATACGCCAAAAATCGTTAGTTTTTAAAATAAATTTATATTTGTGAGTATTTCTTATTATATTTTATGTTAATTACAATTAAGTCGCATACTAGAGTGGAGGAGCATTCCCTATTGCGTTCCTTTCGCTGCCTCGCTGTCATGTGTTTATGGTTTCCTCATCGACTGATAGCTCATTTCCAAACATAAATCTCCAGTGTGACACCATCAGCCCAGCCAGTGCATGGCACAACGTGAGATAATAGTTTGGTTCGTGCACTATTGACCAAATATTTGATATTTCGATAATCGATAATTAATTTTGGTTATCGATTATCGGAATAATATCCATTATTGATTATCGATCGATAATATCGATTATCGTGTGCATCTCTACTTGATATGATGATGATGATGACTTGTGCTGTATAGACCATCTGACATGCAATAAGATACTATTTTTTATATGTGAGTTTGGTTCTCTTCATGAGTAGGGCACAATACCAAGTGAGTGCCAAATGAACTGACAATCTCAATTTTTTGGTTTCTATCAAATTATTTTGATTCCCTCCAAATATTTACCAAAAATACTGGAGCCACAAAAGTTATAGAATTGAAGTTAATTCATATCACTTAAGCTTATCTTCAATGGAATGCATTTATTTAAACACAATAACAGGAGTGGTAAATACTTCATAGTAAACATTTTTTTAAAGATTTTTAAAACAGACTTTAAGCAGAAAGCTCAAATACCCATTATAGACCGCGCTCCCCTACTTTGCTATTATCTCCTTGGGTGGCTTTGTAAAATATGGCGTTGTAAAATAAATTTTTAAAACTTTTTTTTATTTTATTGTTGTGCAACCCTACGTCTTTCTAGTCACTCTTTCACTTTACAGAAATGGGAGGAAACTGTACAATCGTCAAGGAGGCTCCTCAAGAACCTTCCACATGGTGTGTTGCTGCCAACGTGTGATTCTTCAACTTCAGCGTCTCGGATATTCAGCCGTCTACGCTCACAGATCGGTCGCACAATAATTGAAATGTTTGTAAGTCAGTTCTTGGAAATCAATAAGTTGATTTAAATCAAATAAATCATGATTTTTTTATTTTTTTCATAAAAATAAAAAAAACCACCACCAGCTCCTGCTTCACACAGCGTTCTTGCCAGTAGGCGAGTTACATTGCCGTGCGCCTGACTGGAGATGAATCTATGTGAAAAACCTGATTGGAATACCTTGACAACATTGCACTTGATTTGTAGATTACACTTGCAATGTAGCTCTTGTACAGCTTGCTTTTGTGTAACTTACCTGGATTAACGGTCCCCTTAAACTCAAGAATTTAATTTTTCGAATAAACAAACTATTGAAATCATGAAATTTAATTTTCTTTCAACTTTGAACTTTGTCATAATCAGTGAAATGAGTGTTTCTTAGCATCTGTTTGGATGGGCAATTTATGCAAACTTCATGCAGCAGTCTAGGCTTCTTTTGAGGGGTGGCAAACAGTTCAAAAACTCGTAGCCCGGTCGAGCTTGATTTGTGAAGTTTGGCCCGGCTCAGGTCGACTTTTTGTCTGTGATTAGGCTTGATTGGTAATTTTGCACCGAATAAGGATAGTTTATTTTTATAGGGGTTACTTTCATTAACAAGTTTTCGTAAATAGAATTATTTAAATAGATTTTAGTAGCGGGTATAACTGATCAAATCTAACATTGGAATCATGAATTTTCCAATCAATCTAGCATGCTATTGAAAAATACGCCATTAATTTTTGCCTCTTATTTTTCCTTCTATTGGTCCTCCTGTCCGCCAAATTTACTTAAAAACTTTATATAATTTATCTTCAAGACAGCTTGATGTTGGCATGGAATACCCACCATTAAATAATTACGCCTAATATATAATTTTATATTCCTATTCGTCCCTCCTGGTCCTGCTCCATGGCTATTATTCAAAAACTTCATATAAACACTCAGGCTCAAAACAGTCATGTGGCATAACAACAGGTGTTTTTACGTATAGTTCCTGCTTCCAATGCAGAAGGTCCAGGGTTCGAACCCCTCAAGTCAGAATTTTAACTTCGATTGGACTTCAGTCCATCTGATTTGGACTTCAGTCATTAGGATCTTGATCAGAATTTGTAAACGGAGATTGGAGCAGATCTATGGACTAAGAGGCACATAATAAATTTACAGAATTTGATTCTATGGGCCTCTACCTGATTCTGTCGTTGATCCGGGCTGTTCGCACTGTCATAACCACTGATTGCTCATAAATCCTATTAAAAAAAAACAATATTGGATCTTTTGTTGTTAGGTCCTGCCAATCAAAGTCGTGATTGCGTTCCTGGCTACAGGTCAGGGTTGCTTGGTAACTTTGTTGACTCGTCCATAGCCTACTGAAAATCATGGAATTTATATTAGGGCTGTGCAGTACTCGAATTACGAGAATAGATTCGATTGTTACGTGCAGATGCTTCTGAACAAATCCGAGTTTCCTTTATTTTGAACTCGATTCGAGTGCCGTAATAAACGCATTTTCCTATAAAAAACACTTGTCAAAAGTTACGTTGTTTCCTCGTTAGTAGCAGCACTACGGGCAAAGTTGTTGTCACGATAGTCTAACGTCCTTCTGACGGAAATCGTTAATTGATTGGCCGGCAATTTGCGAGATCCAATTCGGTAGAGTCGAGTTCATACGTCACATGCGACGTTGATTGCTTTTTTGTGAAATCATGACGTCCGACCGGTATCAACACTTTTAGTCCGAGTGTTGTGTTGACAAGTCAAAATGGCCACAATTCACAAGCGCAAGCTTGAGGAGCCAGATGATTCGTAAAATTCGCTGGACGTTAGATTGGCGGCTGATTTGCGTAGATTTCCATTAAGATAGGCCTAGTCATACAATCAATTTCGTATTTTGTGAATGACTTGCTCACAAGCCTGGAAACATTCAAACACACGCGTTGACAAAAATGGCACAGTACGGCAGGACTAGGATGCCAATTTTCTATAAAAATGGCCTACTAGTTTGAGCGATTTCTCTTAGCTAGGCCTACAAAAATACAATTACGAAATTTCATGAGATGGACACTTGTCACAATGCTAAACTTCAAACAACAGGGTGCGTACAGTACAAAGTGACTAGCAGTGAAAATCCTGATCAGATTAGGCCAGTATTTTTACCGATCTTGGGCCCTAGCTAGGCTTACAAACTCACATCGACATATCAAAACGCACCTATCACTGTACAATAGGCCTAGACCTAGCCTATAGCACCCTCCAAAACCAAGGTTAGTTGTAGGCCTAGGCCCTAGGTTTCCATAACCTAAAATATTTGACCCAGGAGATAAGCCTAGCCCTACGCCTGAAAAACTGAAGAATTTGTTTGATAGGCCTAGTAGAAAGTTTGAAATGGAGAATACGTTTTCTCAATTTGGAAATAAACTCGATTTGAACTCGAATTGAACTCGTAAACCGAACATTTGACTGAACTCGAACTCGTACTCGACTCGAATTGAAATCTCCCGTTCGCACAGCCCTAATTTATATGACTGAGTGGGTAGACTCTTAATATTAATTAATTTATTTATTATTTATAGCTTTGTTTAAATTGCTAGTTAGCCTACTCTGTTTTTTACTTTCAGTAGTTCGAGGAACTCTCGAGTTGTCAATGAGAAACAAGAACATCCATTGTTGTTGCTCGTCTCCGCTAACTTCACCGGTTTAGAAGAATTGTGTGGACCGGTAAGTTATTTGGCTATAGCAACCACCATTGTTGTTTCCTTCTGTTTCAAAAGAGCAACATACATGTTAACATCAAACATAACATTTTGAATGACAAATATTTTACTTGTAAAAATTGTACTTTCTTGTTATTGTTCTTTATTTTATAAATTTATAAATAATTATTAATTAATAATAATATGCAGTACCCTACTTTTATATATATATATATGAATATAAGATTTTTAAGCATAAGCCCGCTTTAAGGACATAGTTATTGATTCATAGCAGTTGTCGAAAAAGTTCCCGGTAGCTCAATTGGTAGAGCTATGGCACGTTAAGCCGGAGGTTCTGGGTTCGAACCCCAGTCGGGGCAAACTTTTTCGACAACTGCTATGAATCAATAACTAGGAAACGCTAAAGTCCCGCCGCGTTGATGGATGAGCTTTTTAAAGTTTAAAGTTTGCTTGGGATATCTTTACTTTTGCAAGTGCTTGTTTCTACGGCATTGTAGGTGAATGTTGTCAAGTTTCTTTTGTTTCTTGTCAATTGGTATTATTTACCGTAAAAAACTTATATTAAAAGCTTTATTTCTATGGATTCTGGCTAACTTTTTCAACTTTTTCTTTCAAAAGGTACTACATCACCATAACCTTAAAGTCCATGTATAATATGACGTTGTTGCCCCACCCGTTTGGTCAGAATTGGCCCAAATGGCACGAAAATATCGCACAAAAATCAAAAAACTTTATTAAAAGCTTTATTTTCTATGGATTCTGTCTAACTTTTTCAATTTTTTTTTTCAAAAGGTACTACATCACCATAACCTTAATGTCCATGTATAATATGAACGTTGTAGCCCCACCGTTTGGTCAGAATCTGCCCAAATGTCACGAAAATATCGCACAAAAAAATCGAAAAAAATCGTAAAAGTACGATATTCATGAGAAATATTTCTTCGATTGTACCCAAAAACAATACACCTCTAAGTTCAGAGATTTCGAAGGTCCTGTCAAATTTTCATCAAGATCGGATAAGCCGTTTGTCTGGTAGAGAGTTAACAAACAGACAAAAAAACAAACAAAAAAAAAAAAAAAAAAAAAAAAAAAACAAAAAAAAAAACCCGAGCTAAATTTTGGGGGTCGGTGAAATTGAGTCTTCGCTTCCTCATCCAATATATATATATTTATATAGTCTACTGGGTGTCGTTGTCAAATGTGGGGAAGTAGCATGGCAACTTTTA
>JAMZAV010010249.1:0-21159 GCA_024449915.1 Sweltsa coloradensis
ACTAACCTACCTTTCTTTCGTCGCGTGACTGAGATTCATAAAAAGTTAAAAACAAATAAATATGAAACGTTTTTTCTGTCCCCCCCCCCCCCCCCCCCCACTGCCGACAAATCACCGATCAGGTAAGCTGTTGGGTTCCCTCTCCACATCCCTATTTTAACATTATCTAGCTGTTTGGCCTCTCATATATATCAGTATGTAGATAATAACCAGGGTGTGAATTGACGGGGGGGGGGGGGGTATGGGGGGAATTTCCCCCTCTGGTAATATCATCCCTGGCACTGTTTTACTGAAAGATCCACCTCTGGATTCCCATCTCACCTCATAACATATCAAGTGACTTTATCTCGATGTTAATAAATAATGGGTCAATTTACACATATTCCTTTCAAAATAATACCTTCAGATCGCTTCTAATGCCATCTGGAGGGCAATAATACCCCCAAAAATTTTCCTTGGATAGCTTCTAAGACCACCTTCACGGCAATTATACCCCAAAAAAATTTGGCCTCCGGCAGCTGGGGCTTTGCCCTAGCTGCCTGCTTGCCCCCGCCCCCCTGGGAATAAATTGACTTCATGCACTATATATTCCTCCATTTTTTTAATATCACTTTGCCGTTTTTGAAAAGGCACGAACATAGTGCTTTGAAGGTTGTTAAGGTTTATGTTTGTAACTGTTATTAAATAGGCAGACACTACGAAAAACGTGTGGGCAACTCATGAGGCCAAGAACTAGATTTGTAAATGTATGGTCATTCGAAGGGCTTCGACTTCTGTTTAGGGAATGTCTTCTTTTGTATGTTGGCTCGCAGTCGCGCCGCGCCTTGAGTGGATATGCGCTTGCAGGACTGATACAGACAAGTATGTTGGGTAAATGGTCAGTGTACTTTTCGATGCGAAAACACTATTATCAGGTAACAAATGCGTAGGCATCCTGTAGATGGAGGGGTCAACGCAGTTTTCCTTGTATATTAGGCTAAACACTGATACTTGCTTCCTATTAGGCCAATTTTACAAAATCATGCTGTGATTGGTGGGGAAAAAAAACAGTTTTTCACCCTGTTTGGAAAATATTGTATTTGTTTTTGTTGCTAAAATGACCGTTTTGTGAATCAAGCAGTTTGAAGGTTAAATCTAGCGGATATTTAGGAACTTTGAGCGTGCACAACACACAAAAACTACATTATTTTGGTATTACGTTCAGACTACAACCTTTTTTTTAAAACGCACCAAACGCACTCTAAAAACCTGATTTCTAAAATTTTCGCCTGCTGCGCTATTGTTGGGGGGACCCCCCGTACTTGGTCCTCTTGTAATACCCCCGGGATCTTAAATAGCCCCCCCGGGATGAAAAGTCTGAATTCAATACTGCCCCCCTCTGCAAAGCCATCAATTTGTACCCTGAATATAATAATATAGTGATATAGGTATGTTGACAGTCTTGCTAAATACCCTGGTCCGAATATTGCACATACCTCAAGAACATAAGCCTTATTGGATGAGCGTAGCGAGCGAAGCGAAGATTCCATTTCACTACACTGGAGAAAAAAATCCGGAATGTTTTTTTTTCTTTCTTTTTTTCTGTATTTTTGGCTGTTTGTTTACACGATTCCGGCTAAACCGATACTCCAATTGCGATGAGATTTTCTGGAGACCTTCGAAATCTCTGAACTTAGAACTGCCACGTTTATGAGCGCAATCGAAAAATTATTTCTCATGAAAATCGCAATTATACAATTTGTTTTGATTTTTTTTTAAATTTCTTGGACTTATAACACCTACATGCTTTATCCGATTTTAATGATTTTTTCACAGAACCATAATTTTATGAATTAATATATTCGTGTGAAATTTGACCGTGATCGAATAATTATTTCTTATGAAACTCGCAATTTTACGATTTTTTTCTTTTTTCAAATTACGATTAATTAAAAAAATTAAAAATTAAAGTTTATTTTAAGTAAAATTTCAATTACATAATTTAAAAAAAATCTTCAACAAAGTAATAATTTTTTCACAGAACAACAGGAAAACCGCATAACACATGGCAGCTCAATGTACCAATTACGCTCATCCAACAACGCGGCGGGACTTAAGCGTTTTTCTAGTGTAAATTATAGGCCTTTACCACTAGGAAGCTTCGCAAACGCTTTTTCAGGCGCGTTGTTGGATGAGCGTAATCTAATTGGTGCATTGAGTCAACATGTGTTCTGCGGATTTTTTGTTATTCTGTGAAAAAATCATTACCTAGTTGTTTTTTTTAATGAAATGAAATTAAATAAAAAATTAAGATTTTAAATTTTTTAATAATGTAATTTTAAAAAAATAAAAAAATCGTAAAATTGCGATTTTCATAAGAAATAATTATTCGATTGCGCTCAAATTTAACACGAACATATTGATTCATAAAATTAAGGTTCTGTGAAAAAATCATTAAAATAGGATAAAGCATTAGGTGTTATAGTCAAAGAATTGTTTAAAAAAATAAAAAACCCGTATTTTGATTTTCATGAGAAATAATTTTTCGATTGCGCTTAAATTTAACACGAATATGTTAATTCATAAAATTAAGGTTCTCTGCAAAAATCATTAAAATCGGATAAAGCATGTAGGTGTTATAAGTCGAAGAAATTAAAAAAAATCGAAAAAAATCGTAAAATTGCGATTTTCATGAGAAATAATTTCCCGATTGCGCTCAAAAACGTGGCAGTTCTAAGTTCAGAGATTATGAAGGCCTCCACAAAATTTCATCACAATTGGAGTATCAGTTTAGCCGGAATCGTGTTAACAAACACACAAAAATACAAACAGAAAAAAAGAAAGAAAAAAATCATTCCGAATTTTTCTCTCCAGTGTAGTGAAATGGAATCTTCGCTACGCTCATCCAATTAACGGTGGTGGTGTGCATGTAGAACTCCAGCTAGCACATTTAGCGAGACAATTCTACTTTAGTAGCTTTAAAAAATAAAACAAGTTCTACCATTCATGTCCAAAGGTCCGACTTATTTAATGAACTCGTGTGTACTACCGTAATTTATTTTCTGTTTACAGAGCATGTCATTACCAAGGAGGCTTCAAAGACTGGGCAGAGAAATGCAAGAAAAATTAAACTAAATTAGGCCTACGTATTTGCATGCCTAATGGGCCATAGAATTTAATCCTTTTTAACCCCTTAACTGTGGAATTGATTTTCAGAAGTTGTTCTTCCCCTGTATATTAATGTTAAGGAAAAATACAAAATATACCCTTATTCAGTTATTACACTTGGTTGAAAGTAGGGATGCACATCGATACTTTTTTTTCATTATCTAATCGATATTATCGATAATATCGATTACTAATAAAACATTCAAGGCCGTTCCGACATAAATGGAATCTCAAATGTGGCAAATGAAATTCAAAACAATACAATCTCATGCCAATCGCTGCCTCGTCCTATCTGTGTTGTCTTTCTTTTTTAATCCTGTTGTCGACTAAGTTTTCTCCCAAACATAAATCTGGAGTAAGTCACTTTTGTGACCTATCTCTGTCAGCCCAAGCGGGAAATACGAATTACGTGTTTCGGGCCGTTCTCAACCAATTATCGATATTTCGATAATCGATAATGACTTTTGATTATTGATTGAAGAAATTTTCTCCAATATTGATTATCGTGTGCATCCCTAGCTGAAAGTATCACAACTTTGTTATTGTAGTAAGTATCTAAATACAAATTATTGCATCATCATTCATCACTGTAACTAGGAAAACACCAAAGTTGTTGTTAGACGAGTGAGCGAGTCATGTGCTGAGTGCCCGGGAACATTTGCATTTAAGTTTGATAATAATTATATAGGCCTTGTATAAATAATTTGGTTTTAAGTTTAATTCCTATAAGGGCGCATCAACTGTAAGGCCATAATGTGCCACTCTAGCCTATAATAGGCTATAGAGAGGCCTTAGGTAGGGGGAAGAAAGGGACTGTTACCAATAATATCAAACAATGATGTTTGTAAAAACTGGTGCCACTTTTAGCATCTGACGGGCTTGCTCAAAATAGAATGTCTTTAAAAAAAGTCATTGCCGATTAATTCATTCCCGTTCCGAGAGAAAAACTATAAGTAAATCTTGAGGATTCGTGATCACGAAATGTTAAGTTATTATCATTTATACAAGACACAGATATAATAGCGATGGTATGGTGGTCTGTGTAAGCACGGTAGGTAATTAAGATTTGAAGCCATTTGAGCAAGTTTTTCCAGTAAACATGAAATTCGATAATAGTATTTTTGTTATTGAAACAGTATTATCGAATATAGTGTACATCTCTATCTAAAACCAACTAAAACCACACACCAACACACCACTAAAACTAATACTTAATTAAATAAGACTTTCTGGTTTAAAACTAGGAAAACGCTAAAGTCCCGCCGCGTTGATGGATGAGCTTTTTAAAGTTTAAAGTTTGCTTGGGATATCTTTACTTTTGCAAGTGCTTTGTTTTGCTGCCTACGCATTGTAGGTGAATGTTGTCAAGTTTCTTTTGTTTTTTGTCAATTGGTATTATTTACCGTAAAAAACTTATATTAAAAGCTTTATTTCTATGGATTCTGGCTAACTTTTTCAACTTTTTCTTTCAAAAGGTACTACATCACCATAACCTTAATGTCCATGTATAATATGAACGTTGTTGCCCCACCCGTTTGGTCAGAATTGGCCCAAATGGCACGAAAATATCGCACAAAAAATCAAAAAACTTATATTAAAAGCTTTATTTCTATGGATTCTGGCTAACTTTTTCAACTTTTTTTTCAAAAGGTACTACATCACCATAACCTTAATAATGTCCATGTATAATATGAACGTTGTAGCCCCACCCGTTTGGTCAGAATTGGCCCAAATGTCACGAAAATATCGCACTAAAAATCGAAAAAAATCGTAAAAGTACGATATTCATGAAAAATATTTCTTCGATTGTACCCAAAAACAATACACCTCTAAGTTCAGAGATTTCGTAGGTCCTGTCAAATTTTCATCAAGATCGGATAAGCCGTTTGTCTGGTAGAGAGTTAACAAACAGACAAAAAAACAAACAAAAAAAAAAAAAAAAAAAAAAAAAAACACCCGAGCTAAATTTTTTGGGGGGTCGGTGAAATTGAAGTCTTCGCTTCGCTCATCCAACTATGTACCTCTAAAAATAAATACCGTTGTTATTTACCATATTGCAAGCCTACCATTTTTGACACATTTTTGCGGTTCAAAGAGGCACCTCGGTTTGGAATTGATAGCCAACTTATGGGTACGTACCTTAATATTTATATGCTACACTTTTTTGTTAGATTAAATTTTAAACTGGGATCAGCTCGCTATGGAGGAAATATGGTAGTCAAGTACAATATTTTAAGAGCTATAGAGGCCTAAGCCTGTAAATGCAAGAGGTCCCAAATCCAAAGTTGGCAGCAGAACTATGGTGAATTTAAAATTAACATCAGCAAAAAGCAGGGAAATGCGATGCCATTTCAAAGTTGGTGTGCTCAAGCGGATGCCTTGTGGACAAGAAGATCTAGCCAGAAGGCAATTGAAGTATCAGACCCTTACCACACTAAACTTGCAATTAACATATTATTTTTTTAAATGTTCTTAGGTAGATAAGTAGGTAACGGTAATATACTTGTAACTGGCGAACCGGACACCCCCCAGAATGGTGGCGGCTACTATAAATTACTCTATCTAGCTACACATACAAACAAATCTCACAACACACATCAATCTTGTGTTAAATATTTAAAAAAAGAAGCGTGCCAACGTGACTTGCCCGACCACTACTTTTCTGCTAACTTCCTTCAAATGTAGCACAGCTACATAATTGCCATACCAAGAAATGTTGTGTACTACTAAGAAGATGGCTCCTGGCGTGACCCAATCAAACGAAGACCACAGTGAAAAGCAATATTGCCTGCTATATTTAAACTTTGCTGCGTACGGCAGCAACTCGTTCAAGCGCTTTGCAACCAGGAATGGGTTAAGAAACAGCGGAAAGAATTGAGAAATGGTTTTCCTACTATAAAACAAATCACATTGCAATTTGTGGGAACAAAACAACTAAATCTATATGTATCAACAAATATTTATTCCAAATTTAATTTCCTAGGACATGCTTAGCATTCATTCATAGCCTCCCAAGGCTGCACACCCATGTCAAAAAGAGCAAAGATCGCATTTTCAAACCCATTCATTGTTACTTTTTAGTTTTTATATATTCTTATTGTAAATTTATTTCTTTCCTCAACAGCAGGCACGTACGAACGTTTTGAAAGTTGGGGGGGGGGGGGGGGGGGGGGGGGGGTAAATTTATTAGTAGATTTTGTGGTCGGGAGCTGTGGTTTGGGGAAAAGCCCCTGCTGCCGGAGGCCCTTTCGCCGAATGCAAAGAAAAAAACGCCATACTACATTTATTTCGTCATGTTTTAACTGCACTCGGACTCTGGAAACGATGTTTGACAGCAACTATCTGTGATCTAAAAACTTAAAAAATGAACGTGAAGTGGCCCATTTTTAGTAAATTTCAACCTAATATTTGATGTAATAACTAAGCATACAGGCAAATTTACCAAGGTGACTGTCAAATTGTATAGGTAAGTGAATGTGCATATTATTTACTGCGGAAATTCTGGGATTAATATTTAATCACGTTAGTTTTGCCCCTCGTGCTCCTACTTCACTGCTCGACAGTAAATAGGCCTACTCCTTGTTTCACTGCAGGATTTAAGTGTTTATCAAAGTATGTTTTATAATACTAATATATTTATAAACTGAAATATAAATGGGTTTGAATACATTGCCAAAGTTTGCTGCTTGCTTAAGATTTGCTTTCCACTCCCACCAACAATCTAAACTGAAACTGTCTATATTAAATAGTAATTTATTATTTTATAATTTTAAGAGATTTGTTCCTTATGATATAACTTACTTTACTGTCATCAGCAGGTGAAAAGTTTTGTCGCCCCCAGCCCTTCAGGCTGGGATTTATGTTCTCTTTGCTTTCCCAACCTGTCAACCCTTCTCCAATCTTCACTTTCATCATTTGTACTAGTTTGAATATCTAACATTAATGATTGATTGTCTTTATAAATTTTACAAAAAATGTTAAATATTAAAAAATGTTATTTATTCTAGCATTTTGCTCCTAATCATCTTTAATTAATGGGTAAAATGTGCTTTGCTTAAAGGAATACGTTTCAGTATCAATCTAAATATATTTAGGCATGAAAATTCCTACATTTTATAAAAAAATATACAAAGGGTATGAACAGATTTTGTTGAAAAATTGACTTGTTGACAGTAGGAAAAATTTAACAAAGTTATAATAGTAGAGTTGCCAAGATTACCCCCAAAAATAAATGAATATGAGAGTAAAATAATTAAAAAAATTTGATTTTTTAAAAATATCACCGTTTTTAAAAAACTAAGACTTTTAAATTTCTCACGGGTGTGGCTGGGCGACAAAAAAATAAAAAAATTGTGATTTTTAAAAATTTAAATATGATTTTTTGAAAATTAATATGTAATCTGTAATATCTTTATATTGCAATGTTTGTAACGTTACCTTTATTGAATAATTTTTTTATCTTGGGAAAAACACTGAAATAGATACTCGACTTCAATGTTCCGCTATTGATTATCAATGCTAACGTTTTTTTTAATTTTTAAATTTGAAATTTCATAATTTTTCAGGTTTTGAGTTGTTAAATTTGCATAGACCTAGATGTAGTACATATTGTATTGACTACTCAGCTCTGTAAATAAACATTAAAATTTTTCTAGGTACAAAGTAAAATATATACTATAAAATATTTGATTAAATAAAATGTTTAAAAATAGGTAAAATATCAATATTATTGCTATCCATTTCTTGCCCTTTGGGAAATTTTACTGCTCACCTCCCCTTAAAACTGCCCTAGGATACTTTCTCACTTTTTTGCCGTTTTCTTTTGCGAACATGGCGAGTGCTCGTTTCTCGTCGGCGGAGTAGACGGGTTTCTCCTTTACGTATCCTGACGGGGCCTAAAACGGCATGCCGGCTGCCGCCCTAAGTAGCCGACTCTCAAATTGCTTTTGTCCGACGTAAGACCGACTCCCTCCCGAGGGTTCGCTCCTTTTCCCAGTCCGCAGCCATGGCCCCCAACTCCCGGGAAAAGGTTGGTATTTTGAATTAATGTTGCTTCTAGGGCCCATTTGTTTCCATGGAGTATTGCTTCTAAATGTTTTAAAATTTTTTGAATAAAATTTGGGGTCAAACTTTAAGAAGGGGAAAAAAGATTTTTTTTAGTTTGGTTTGTTTTTTTTATGGTTTTCTTTCTTTTGTTTTTTTTTTTGGGTATTAATGGTTTTTTTGAAATTTTTTTAAGAAATGGTTTTAAAGGGCTATAGTTTAAAGATGGATATTGCAGCTGATACAAACAAATTTATCGGACCTTGCAAAAAATTAAATTTCGTATACCTATTCGGAAGCCTAATTAAAAATCCTTTCTTGGTAAAAGGGCAAAAAAAATTTAAAATTTTTCTGAATAAAAACTTTTTAAAGGCTGACATTTCAACTTTATTTAACTTTGTCTAAATTTTATTTTAACTTTTTTAAACATACTAATTTAAGTTTCAACTTTTTTTTTAAAGCTTTTTTCAAAAAAGAAACTCCTCTCCTATTATAGATTGCTCTGGGCCCTGATTAAAAAAATTTCATAGTTCAAAATTTGGAATAACTTTTTTTAAAATTAAAAAAACCGTCACTCATGCAATAGTGCCAATTAAAACCCACCCCTTTCTTTAAAACCCACTGTCTTTTCTTAAAACTCACCCATGGACGACCCACGCGGGGGATTCCCCCCTTCTTTTTAGGGGTTTAAATTTTCTTTTTTTTTATGTTTCTTGTTTTTCAAAAAAGATAATCCTATACTTTAAATTCAAGCCTGTTGTAAATGTTTTTATAAAACATATTTTATGGGGAACTAATCATAAACCTAAATTAAACAACGGGTGTCACATTTACTCCTTCCCCAAGGTTTATAATTATTTCCAAAAGATTTTAAATTCCGATTACAGGGGGTATTATAAAAAGATGGGGGCCCCAAAAGGCATTTTTGTGGATAATGCTGAACCTACCTATTTCAACAAGTTCCTATACATAAAGAGCAAATTGACTAGGGTACGCAATTTTTGGTACTGTACTAATTTTAATTTATTGGGAATACTAATGCTACCATGCCCCAAAATTTATAAAAGAACTAGGTGGGTCCTACCGGAATAAACTTCCAAGCGTTGGAAATTTTTGGTTTTTCAAAGCTTACCTTTTTTTTTCTTTAACTTCAATTTGTTCTTTTTTTCCCTTCTTTTTTTTTGGGCTCTGAGAACTGAATCTATTTCCTTCTCTTTGAGACCGGCCATTTGGTTCATTTCATCTAAACTAAAAAAACAAAGTACCCAGGGTTATAAATTATAATCTTAATGGGATCAGCAGTAGGAGTTCCAGACATAAGAAAAAAAAAATTTAAAAATTCCCCTTTTTTTCCTTTAGAAATCTTTCCCCCGGGGGGTTTTGGCCTATCTTACATAGTGGGCCTTTTGCAATCCCTACTCCAACTGGTAAACAAATGCCATTAAAAACTTTGCTGCACAAAGCCTGATTCCAGTCCCCTATCCTTCCCCCCGAGCCTACGGCCAATTAAAAGCCATCTTAAAGGGGAAAAGTAGCGCCCCCCATGCACGTGGATTAAAAAATATTTAACGTGTGAGGGCCGTTTTGCACCCCTCACATAGTTTCCTTTGGTTTATTGTTTTGGAGCGGTTACAGGCAGGGGAGAGTGATGGCATTTTGGGCGGCAGAGTACAATTTCCGTCTAGATTTTTTTTTTTAGGGGGATGCGTCTTGAAAAGCAACGGCCCTCCTAGTCCAACGGATTCGGGAAATTTTTAATTTTTTTGCTTCTGGGGTATTTGGGTTAAAACATTTGAATTTTTAAACCCAACCCCTGGCCTAGGGAGGTCCCCAAAGGACCTGAGGGAAGACAGGGGAAAAAGAGGGGAAGACAGGGGGAGGTTTGCCGACCCCCGTGATGCGGGTGTGTCTGGGGAGCGGTTGTAGACAGGGGGGAAAATGAAGTTGCTTTAGCAAGTTTTTTTGTTTTGTCACCCAGTGTGGGCTGTTCAAAAATCGTATCAAAGTGAAAAGTTTCTACTGCGTGGACGCGACCCGACGCCAACCTTCAAACCCCCACGCTGGGCAACCCCCCCCCCCTTTTTTGTTCTACACCCGCGCCACGTATAATCTGCGTGTTGGTCATTATTGTGTATATATTATCTTTTATTTAATTTTTTTTTAAATTTTAATTATCGTATTTTGGTTTTTGTTGTGTACCGCCCCTCCATACTCTGGTGGTTAATAAACTTGTCTTTCTTTTTAAATAAATTTTCTACTTTTTTTCATGTCCCCATCCCCAGACAAAAACCCCCTCCCCCGGGAACCCCTTTTTTTAAACCCCTCTGAAAGGGCCCGCATGCAGGTTTTTGGGCCGTCCAACAAAGGCGGCATTTTAAAACTGGCGCCTAGCCAGTAGCCCAAAACGGAAAAAATTTGCATTGTTCTCAAAAAAAAAAAATGAAACGTCCTGTCCCAGGTGTGAAAATTTTTTATAATAAACAGTCTAGGCCCAAACGTCCCGTGGATATGGCCCTTTTATTTTTTTTTTTTGAATAGAACTTTCTTTTTTTCATGTGCCCCCAATCGGCCTACTCGGCCATCTGTTTGTCTGTTATCCAATAAAAAGGTTCCCTTTGTACATGTGTCATGCCTCTGGGCCCCGCAAGTTCAACTTATTCTTTTCACAACTGAAAAGTGTCGTCGATTCGTTTTTTTCCTTACCGCACAAGCTGCATAGGGTTAATTCCATTCCTACTTTTTTTAAATGTTGACCCAAAAAAAGGGCAACTGTTCAAGTCAAGTCAATACTAAAAATTACTCACTTTTACAAGCCCAGGCTTAGCCTGCAACCCTAGGCCCGCACTCCGTGTTCGAACACATCCCGCACCAAAATTAATTTTATGACTAATTGGGTGACAAGCAAAGATTCAATTTACTGAACCCCCAAAAATTTTGCTCGGGTTAATTTTTTTTTTTCCCCGTCTGTTTGTTCGCTCTACCAGGAACGGCATATCGATCTTTATAAAAAAGGAAGGCCTTCGAAAACCCGAAAAGACCCGCAGTTTTGGGTACACGAAGAAATATTTTTCCATGAAAATGTACTTTTACGATTTTTTTTTATTTTGATGCATATTTTATGATATTTTCCGCGGGGGCCCAAAAGGCTACTTCGTCTTTATGAAAACTTTATAGGAACGTTTTTAAAAACAGTTGAATTAAAATGATGTGATTTTGGGGCAAACAAATAGGCCAAATTTTTATTGAATACGTGGCCCCCTTTAACATTATTCCCATTTTTTAAAAAGTTTTTTGTGATATTTGGTGCGCGTCGGGCAAACGGTTGCTTCGTCTTAATAAAACTTTTTGGGGAAAGTTTGATTCACAAAAATTAGAATGTATGATTTTGGGAAAACGAAAAATTTTTTCAAATTGTATTTACGATTTTTTTTTTAAAATTTTAGGCAATTTTCGTGAATTTTGGGGCCCATTCCACCAAGGGTGGGGCTCAAGGTGAAATTTAGTAACATGGGTATTAAGGTTTTGGTGATGTAGGCCTAGAAATTTTTGAAGAAAAAGTTTTAAAAAGCCCGAATCCATAGGGCCCAGAATAAAGGTTTTAATATGATTTTTTTTGGTAAACAATAATAACGTTTTTAAAAGTAGGCTAACAAAAGAAAATTTACAACAATCACCCTACATATTTAAAAAAACTTGCAAAAGTAAAAGAGTCCCCCGAAAATAAAAAATTAAAAAAAAGCTCATTCACAAAACCGCAAAAAAAGCGTTTGCAAAGCTTTCCCTTTTAAGCCAAAAGTAGATAAAAAACACATATAACCAGGCGATGCAAAATTTAAGTCAAAAAAACCCCCTATTACTTTATTTCAAAGATCTCCGCAATTTCCCTTTTCCTACCAAAAAAAAAAACAAAAGTGGTGAAAAATTACATTTTTCTTTTGGCTAATCTGTGGAAAAAGGGGTGTGGAGTCGTTTTAAAATTTTTAAGCGGATGGCGAGCACCGCCGTCGTATATAAAAATGACAAAAATTTCTAGCCTACATTTAGAAAAGGCTGTTTTCCCCCTCATTGGGTTCTAATTGGCACGCTTCCGCGGGGTACTGGAGTCTAGCTATTAATTGAATGTTTTGGAAACAAAATTCAAAAATTTATAAATTGCTGGGTGAATAAAATTTGCTGGGGTTTGGTCAAGAGCAAATTAGAAAAATAAAGCAACTTTGAAAATTGGGATTAACCCATTTCATTCAGATAGATCTACAAACCCAAATATTGCCTATCCTTGAAAAGCTGTTTTTTGGTGTGAAAAAAGGGGTAGCCCCACCAAGGAAAAGGGGGCACACTGGGGAGGTTTGAAAAACCCCTGAGCTCAAAAATGGTTTGACTTTGCCCGTTACACCCAAAAGGTGTATGCTGCAAATCAAAGGAAAAAATGGAAAAAAAAGGAAGAAAAGAGATGGGAAGTAAACAGAAATAGGGAAATTGATTAATAGAAAGGGTCTAAGAAGGAAAGGGAAAGGGTAGAAAAACCCCCACGACAAAATCAATATAGGGTGGAGATACAATACAATACACACGAACCAGATTTTGAAAACGCCTGTAGGCCTATATTCTCACTGGTTTGAAGAGCGAGCCGACCGAGCACAATGATACCGTACTCTCACCAAAAAATCAACAGAATCAAATGACTGTTGGAACGGCCATTAACACGACTTAAGTACTTATAACCTCTAGCCTAAATAATTTCATGCAAGTCATCCCCATTCATGATGTGGTATATTTAAGGCTGTGGCTATTTAACCGTAGCTACGGAAAAATTGTGTTATACAATTTAACCGTAGACTGTACTACGGTAGGCCTAACAAAAAAATCTTCCAAGACCTTTAACGTTGCTATTTTAAACGAAAGTCCTTTTTAGGCTGCCTACCTAGGCCTAGGCCTAGCACTTTTTAAACGCTTTTATCATCTAGAATTGTGTTTGCGACGGGGCCGAATGTAGTGAAATCATTTGCAGAAAAAACATGGACCCAAATAGAATGGTAAAAAAAAACGACCAAACCAAAATTTGAACCGCCGACCTTTCGCATAGAATTCGGACGCGCTACCATTCTGCCACAATGCACGGTGATATTTGAAGCTATTGGCTTAGTTAGGTAGTATCGTACTGCTACGGACGATTTGTTATTGTTAATTTGTCCGTAGCCTACGGTTAAATAGCCACTAGGCCCTACCTATATTTAAAGGGGTTGCTGAGGTTGTTGTTTTGGATAGTTTGGAATAGGCCGACCAATTAATATATGGTAGCCCTACCATTTTATACTTACTCGTCTGTGCGTGGTGGCGATTTTCCCCAAACTTGAGATACTCCTGCTAATCCAATCTGTTCTCGTTCTTGTCTACGTTGGTCCATAAAATCATCCTCTTGCGTGCGCCAGCGCTATTTTTGTAATTTTTTACGATTGCTTCCTCCATTGCACCCTTTCATTCTCCAAAAAATTTATCTGAGGCAACGTTCCGGGCATTTGCATGGAGTAGGTCTAACCGGGGCATTCTTTTTTGGTCATTGGTTATCATTCGGACCTTTCCCTTTTGTGCGGATTGTGTCTAAAAAAGTTTTCCAAAATTTCCAAAAGGGCGCGTGGGTTTTTATTTTTCAAGGCACTAGACCAGGTTTACCCAAGTTTTACTCTAGAAGCTGACTCCGCTCTTCTTTCATGTTCCTGAAGCCTCTTTTTGGTATTTTTATGTTTATCCCTAAAAACCCAGTGGTGGTGACTTCTATCCTGATCGAGGTTTCTTTTTATAGCTAGGGTTAGCCCCACGATCTTTGGACCGGGGCCTATCTTCAACTGTGGGCAAATTGTAGACATTGGCCTATTGCGACTTTGCTTTAAACCATTTTTAGGTTTACCAGTTGCGATTTTCAGGAAAAGGTGAAGTAGATGATCGTCTCTTTTTTGATTTGATGGACTGCGCAAAGGAGGCATTTTAAACGAAAAAAATCCCCCGAATTACCAAAAACCTCTCAATCGAAAGTTGGGTGGTATGTGACCAATGGGGTGCCCCATTAATTTTTTTGATGTAAACAGAGCACCGCCCCCTGGAGGTAAAAAAGTAGCCGCTGTGCAAAACCTCTTTTTGGGGGGGTTTTGAGAATTTTTGCCCAAAAAGCTTCAAATTTCACTAACCCCCCCCCAAAAAAAAATTAACTCTGGTGTTATTGTTGTTGTTTTTTGTTTTTTCGTCTGTTTATTTTTGGATGAGCGTAGTTAGATTCCATTTCACTACACTGGAGAAAAAAAATCCGGAGTTTTTTTTTTTTTTGGGTATTTTTGGGGGTTCTGTACACTTTCCTCTCTGAATTTGAACTGCCTTTTGAGCGCAATAAAAAAATTATTCCTTTAAAAAGCATTTTTTTTTTCCGTTTTTTAAAATTTGGTAAACTGTAGTAGAGGGACTGGGTAGGGCAAATACTCCACCTAAAAAACCTTTCGTGCTTTTAATTATAAAGGACTCTAAGGGGAAAAAGTATTTTCGTTTAAAAATAAATTAAAAGGTTTGGGACTTTAATTTTTAAAACCAACGTTAAAAGGTTTTGTGGAGATTAGCCCCTTAATCCCACGCCTTGTACAGGTTTACCTAAAATTTCTTTGACTTATAACACCGACATGCTTTATCCGATTGCAATGATTTTTTCACAGAACCTTAACTGTACTAGGAAAACGCCAAAAACTTGTTTAAAAGATGGGGGTGAGCCATTTTGAGTACCCCCCTAAAATTTCTTTTCTTTCCCCCCACCTTAGCCTCCCTAGCCTATCATAGGCAGAATAGCGCATTATGGCCATACATGGGACGCGCCCTTGTAGGCTTCCAATAAAAATTAAAAAAACCCCCCTATTTTTTATACGAAATAGTTACTCGCTCACTCGTTTTAAAACGACTTTTGGGCGTTTCCCTAGTTAGTTTGGCCCAAAGCGCCCTTTTAGCCGAAATATGGGATACGTGGTTCAATCCCCCGGCGGGAAAAATTTTTAATTTTGGATTTTATTTTACTAGGGGAAAAAGTTAAGTCCGCCCGTTGTGGATGAGCGTAAAATTGGTGTATTGAGCTGCCTGTGTTATGCGGATTTTCTGTTGTTCTGTGAAAAAAATCATTAATGTTGAAGATTTTTTTTTATTAAAATTAATTTTAAAAAAATAAAAAATAAATTTAATTTTAAATTTTTTTTTTTATCGAAAATTTAAAAAAAGAAAAAAATGTAAAAATTTCGTTTTTATAAGAAAAAATTTTTCGATTGCGCCAAATTTCACCGAATATATTAATATAAAAAAAGTTTTGTGAAAAAACTTCTCGGATAAAGCATGTAGGGTTATAAGTCAAAGAATTGTTTTAAAGTTTAGAGATTTTTGGGGCCTCCATGAAAAATTTTCGGGGTCGGATATCGTTTGGGATCGTGGTAAAAGACATAGGTAAAAAATACAAAAAAAAAAAAAAACAATCCCGGGTTTTTTTTCCCCGTGTAGTGAAATGGGGCTTTGCTACGTCTCCCCCAAAATAATCAACATGTTTTTAAATGATTTTAACGCAGTGTAGTCCATCAAAAATAGCCAGTACGAAATGTGTTGAAATTTTACTCAATCTACGAGCGGGAAATTTTGGGGGGACCCCTTGACGTGCAACATTCGACAGACCCTTTCATGGGCACGGGATTTTACAGCCAGGTAAATAACAAAAAAAAAAATATTTTCAAAAAACCATTGTCGTCAAAAAAAATTTTTAAAAAATTTGGAAGCCTATTTTAAATTTATTTCTGGGTTTTTAAATTGCAATGGATCTGCTGTTTTTGTTAGCAGTTCTAGTTCGTACGGTGTCTGTTTAAAAATTTCAGCGAATCTGTTCAGGTTCGGGATTTTAAAACGACCACCACGCAGCATCCAGTAAAAAATAATCCGTTTAATTGAAGGGAATCACTCCGTTCGCTGCGCTCACTCTTTTAAAAAATTTTATTATTCGCTAAAAATTTGAGCGAAATCAAAAATTATTTCGCGTGAAAATCGCAATTTCGTTTTTTTTTTCGTTTTTAAAAATTACACTACCCCAAAAACGGCCTGAAAAGCGTTTCGGAGAGTTTTTTATTTTTTAGAACCACAGGAAAAATGAAAAAGGAGGAAAAACTAAATAAAATCACGTACATGATTGCCAAACCCACAGCTCCCTAAAAAACCTCCGGCATACTGTGATTTCTACCACATCGAAAAACTTCCTCCCCAGGGTTTTCCCTCGTCATTGTACGGCCATTTGTCGGCCGGATTGGACATTTTTGCGCTAAAGCAAAATTTCTTTTAAAAAACCCCAATGCCCTCGAAAACACCAATTGACCAGATCTTCCAAAAAAATTTTTTTTCTATGCAACTCCCCCTTAAAACTGCCCCCATGTTGGGATGCCTTTCCCTTCCCCAAAACAAAAACCCCCCCCCCACAGAGGCGCCCCCTGATAGCACGTTAGCTGAGCCACGCCTGCGTTGTCACGGCCTTGCTAGGGGGAAAAATCCAGGATGACGGGGTCACCAAATCGCCTTCCCCCCCGGGATGTGGAGACTCCACATACGAAGAAGAGGGATTGCCCAGTCCCCCCCTCTCGCTTCGCTGACGTGGCCAAATTTAGGAAGCCCAAAGTACCAATCGCCCTCCTCCAGGTCGGGAGATTTCACAGCTGAGCCCCGTCGCAACCCTGATAGCAGGACCTCCTGCACGAGGCCCCGGGACCGGACTCTCCCCGTGACTGCAACGGCTTCCGTCGCAACAGGAAACCCCTTAATTAAACCAAAAACTTTATCATAAAAAAAGTAAAAAGGTAATCTCCACCCCACCGAAACCCCCCCAGAATCAAAAAAAACCAAAAAGCCCTTAACACTAAAAAACTGTAAATTTTTTTTTGCTCAGCAACAAGTGTTGCCAATTTAACACAAAAAGGTAGGGACCAGTCACCCCTAAAAAACCCCACTTTTAAGGCCTCAGCACAAATACAAACAACCTTTCCCTAAAATCTGCTCGACCAAAAACAAACCCAACAAAAAATACTGAGCCCAAAACGCATTCCTTAATATCTCTCACCCGGAACAAAATCGAAAAAATTTGGTTCAACCAAGCGCCTCCCCCCTGATATCTTTTGTTCTCGGAACACTGGCTTATCCACACAAAAATTAATCCTTTTCATCCCCGGCACGCTAATATTGATTTTTTGTCGCTCCACGTTCACCCATGGGGGTGTTGAAACCTTGCCAAACCCCCACCTCCCTCATTCCCACCCCTGAAGTAAAACCCCTACTGCACCGGGAAAAGTGTTTGAATGGTACATGTTCATGGCCTCTCTGGTCATCACTTTTTTTTCTCTTGTTACCGTTCCCCTCTTGGTGTTTTAAATACATTTCCCCCAAGCTTTTTGAAGTGTCACCCTTTTCTCCCCAAGAAATTTCCTAAAGCAATTAGTCTTAGCAGTGCCACAATTGGACCGTTTTTTCCAATCCCCATCCCACTAAACTGCCGATCTATCCACCCCCTTAAATATCTTTTGAAACCATTGAACAAAAACCGTGTCACTGCCACTAGCCTCCTTATCGACAACTTTTTCACTTCTCTCGACCCAGCATTGTTTTCCGTCAGCTCTACTGACCCTGGCCTGTCCGCCCATCCCCTCCTATTCTAAACCTTTATCTCCCCAAAAAATAAACCCCCAAAATGGGTAATGAAACGTTTTTTTCAGCCCCAAAAATACAGACAATTTCTAACACGGTAGTGCAGAAAAATTGGCAGTCACTGTCAACTCCTGGAGATCAGATGTCTCTTCTCTAGTTTTCTTACCCTTTCCGTATCACTTAAATTCTTTTCCGCTAAAAGCTGTCCCCTTTTTTTAAAACCCCAAAGTAAAATTCCGGATCACACGGGAACGCGATCTGAACCCCCGACTTGCGACCCTCATTTTGAACTAAAGTCGTTCAACAACTCAAACGTAAACAACAAACGTGATTTAAAAAAAGTCTCATGCTAGAAAAAATCGCCAAGCTAAACTCTACTATAACGACTCCCTTTAAAATCAGAAAACTAAAAAACCCCAAAAGTATTTTTCCAGATTAAATCACAGACCAATGCCCGCAACCCAAAGCAACCCTTTACGCTAACGGTAAAGTTATATCTGACGCATCATCTCAATTGAACTCTTTTAAGACTTCTTTATAAATCGTCAACCCCGGTGGTAAGCCCAAAGCTCAAATTTTCCCCCCCCTCCTCCAAAACTCCACGACCTCTGATCGGCCCAAAAATCTTTCTCCCCCCCAACCCACCCAATCGAAGTGCTACTGTAACTAGGAAACTTAGTTTTTCCCAAAAACTCATATGGGTTGCGAGGTGCCCGGCTCCCTTCTTTTCAAATGTATGGATTTTTTTTCCCGGGCCCCCTTTGCCTACATATTAATAATCCTTTTCTGATGGCCCTTTTCCCCCCAAAACTGAAGGCGAAAAAATCCCCATCTCCCAAACCAAAGGTAAAAAAACTGAGAGACTAACTATCGACCCCTTCCCGCTCTCATCTTTTCCAAAAAAATATGAATCATCATGCATGATCGTCTTTATCATTTTTAAAATTTTCACAACATTCTCTCCCCTACTCAGCTGGTTTTTTTAAAAAAAAATCCACCACAAGGCAATCTTCAGTTTTTCCCCTCTCTACTCTGCTTTGGACAAAGGGACCACGCGGTAGGAGGGGGTTTTTACCATGACAAAGGCTTTTGATACGATAGATCACAAAATTCTCCTAGGAAAACTAAACCTAGGCATCCGAGGGATGCTTTAGATTGGATTTTTCCCCTTTTCTCCGGCCCCTCTCAAGTAGGCGAAAACGGACGCCAAAGGTCTATCCGTCACCAAAAACCCCCTTAAACTCTGTCCATATCTGTGGAGCCCCGGGTTCCTACTCGGACCCCTAGCCTTACATATTTTTAATGACCAGGCCACCTTTTGGAGAGGTTTCCACACAATATGCGGGGACTCCAGCCATTTTCTGACCTACCTAAACTCCATCCCCCAGGCACTTGCCCCCCCTAATCAAAGCCCAAATGGCTAAAAAGCACATACAGCGGACAATCAAAATTACATCTCGCGCCTAAAAAGGTATACCTATACTTTCACCCCCCCAATAAGATCCCCCTGGCTAGTCCCCTAGTTATCTAGGGTTTTATATAATCCCCCCCCGCATCCCGTGTAAAAGTCCCCTTGGGTTGCTTTACCGAAAAACTGACTGGTCTATCCAGTTGACCCTGTTGCCAAAAAAATTTTTTCTGGATGCTACTCTATCCGTAAGCCAAAAAAAATGTTCACCCCCCCATCTTTTTGCAATCTACTTTGGGCCCCATCCATCTCCTTTTTCCCATGGCCTGCTATTTTGGGGAGCCTCCCCCCAACTAATAAATATTCATCCTCCAAAAGAGAGCGATACGCATTATTGCGGGTGTCTCCCCAAAAAAACTCCTGTAGGGACTCTTTAAGGGAAATTTGGAATTTTAACTCTAGCACACACCACCAGTCTGCTGCACTCTTTGTTCGCACAAATAGTAACCCTTCCTCTCAATGCGTTGTGCACTGCCACAACACAAAGCCATCCTTCCTCATAGGGCCGCCCCCACCTGCGCCTTTTTGCACTAGGGCCCCGAGTACCTTGCCTCCCCCCTTTTCAACAAGCTCCCCGAAAAAAAAAACCTCCCCCCACCCCCCCTCCTTCAAACCAAGTTTAAAAAAAATATCTCACAGAAAAAAAGCTTCTACTCGGGTTTGTGACACCTCTCAAAGTAAAAAATAAAAATTATAAAAAAATGAACAATTAATTAAATAATAAATAATAAAAAATTTTTTTCTAGCTAAATTCAGCAATAATGATATATCACCCGTTTAATGCCTGTTTAAAGTTACGACATTGTAAGTTGTAAAATATGATTACTATTTTTTTTGTTATATGCCCCATATTATCATTTTGTCTCATACTTTCATCTGTACCATTATTTGTACCAATTGTAAATCACCTCATTTCCATTCTCTTTCCAGTTTTAAATTCCATAAAAATTTAATTTTTTATATCAATGTCATTTTATTTTTAAAATTCCACTTTTTTATTATCCTCCCACATGTTGGCTTACCAAACAATTGTAATAGAACTCATAAAATTTTATTTTACCCCCATTTAGTGTAGATTTCACAGTCCACAATGTTACAATTATTAAAATGTATTTAATTATTTTTTTTTCAATTTTTTTTATTTCTTAAATTTCTGATTACTCTGTAGTACTAGGATTACATATACTTATCTTAAGTTACCTTTGGCTATTCACCTTTTTCTCGGGAGTCAAAAATGTACAATGGCCGTCAAGATGAATAAAATTTTCTATCATTACTATCATGCGGGTACGCAATGAAATATCATTTTTTATTGGATTGGGGGCGCGTCAACCGTTAGGGCTAATGCACCCCTCGGCCTGGGGGTATGGGGAGGAGGGGCCTTGCGGAGAAACCCCCAGGGGAAGGGTTGGAAGGGGGTTCCACTCGCGGTCATCGTTCGTGGTGTATTGTCGTCATCGTCGTCGAGGGGGCTTTAAGGGAAGTTCCAGCGTCAAGTAGTAAAACGGATTGGGACTGTATGATTTCTTGGAAAGGACTGAAGGGGAAAGGGAAAGACTTGCCGGGGAAAATTGTAGCTAGTGGGCTTTTGGGGAATTTTGATCGTTTATAAGAGGAAATGGGTTTCCACCGGGGGAAAGGGCCCTTTGCAACCCTTAAGAAAAGTTATGTTTTGCAAGGTCCCCCACGACGATTTTCCCGAGCTCGCCTCTAGATTTGGGGATAAATTTTTACCCTTCATACTAGTGATGTTTGCGAGGTGGACTTTTTTCTTGAATCGCCCTTTTTCGATTAGCAGACCAGCTCTGGGC
>JAMZAV010010250.1:0-18543 GCA_024449915.1 Sweltsa coloradensis
AGTTTTTTGGGCGTCGCTTCTCAATTCTATCTCTCCTACAGGTCCCATGACCAGATCGTAGTGTTCTGTGGAATTTGGATGGGAAGCATTCATGAATAACTAAATAAAAACTATGATTCTCAGTTTGGGGATCACTATATTTTCTTATAAACCTAATCTTGTCCTTGACCAAGCTTGTGCATTCTCCCTAGTGATCATGGGTTCGACTCCTACTGTAACTCCTTTAACATAGACAATTAATTAACAATCATTGCTCACCAATTAAACCTCAGTTTGGTATGAAAGTCCAGTGTCTGTAGTCCGAACCCACGTCCCTTGTGTCTTCACGTTTTCTTCCTTCACTCTTCTTACTTCTTCTTTCTTCCGGTTCCAAAGTCCTTCTCCCCGTTTAGGCCACCTCTCGGTCATTATCAAGCCTCTTCCCCTGATTTTGGTATCTCTCCCCTACCACTTAGGCTCAAGACCCATCATCAGCATTGACTATCCGATAACCAATCAACTCTCCTTATCAGAAAACCAATTAAAAGTCTGCTTTGACCCACTCTGCCGACTCTTGGGTTAGAGAAGGGTCTCCTCCCCTTAATCTATTTATTAACTGTCAGCCGTTTTTATATTATTAAACGTCCTGCTTTTAGGATTTAAACAACTTTGATACAATAACACAACTTGTTTACCTCTTGCCGATTGTTTTCAATGACATCAAATTCCAAGTATCTTTACACTAACAACTGTTTGTTGATAGTTATTACAACACCTATGAAGCTTTACTGCATTACCAGTACTTCAAACCCATAATAAATATGAATATATAGTCCATATATACATATACATTACAATATCCTACTCGAATCTTGTGGCGTCCAGCCTGTCCGTTACTCTATCATCCTTCTCGACTCTTGTGGCGTCCAGCCTGTCCGGTACGCTTTCAGCCTGAACGACTCTTGCGGCGTCCAGCCTGTCCGTTACTCTTTCATCCTTCTCGACTCTTGTGGCGTCCAGCCTGTCCGTTACTCTTTCATCCTTTTCGACGCTTGTGGCGTCCAGCCTGTCCGTTACTCTTTTATCCTTCTCGACTCTTGTGGCGTCCAGCCTGTCCGTTACTCTTTTATCCTTCTCGACTCTTGTGGCGTCCAGCCTGTCCGTTACTCTTTTATCCTTCTCGACTCTTGTGGCGTCCAGCCTGTCCGTTACTCTTTCATCCTTCTCGACTCTTGTGGCGTCCAGCCTGTCCGTTACTCTTTTATCCTTCTCGACTCTTGTGGCGTCCAGCCTGTCCGTTACTCTTTTATCCTTCTCGACTCTTGTGGCGTCCAGACTGTCCGTTACTCTTATATCCTTCTCGACTCTTGTGGCGTCCAGCCTGTCCGTTACTCTTTTATCCTTCTCGACTCTTGTGGCGTCCAGCCTGTCCGTTACTCTTTCATCCACATAGCACATACCAATCTATTTACTTACGATATCACAGAAGGAGAAATATGACCTACTGGGTTGGGGCGCCCTAGTTTTTCACGCAAGAAAGGGGAACGTGACAAAGTCCATCTCGCAAAAATCAGCTTGTATGACGGGAGTGTATAACTCCCTGAAACTACCCGCGAGCTTTGGCAATCGTCGAGGGGACATGTCATAACAAAAAAAAATCTCACCATACATATTTCTTTAGTTTATTTATTTTCATATACGTAAATAACTTTTGTTTTGCTATTACTATCATCATGATTAATTAATTTTCTTTTATGTACATTTAGAAAACAATCTTATCATCAAACACACCATTTACGAATCTCATCAACTTTCGATTATCACTGGCGGCGCAATTTGACCTAACCGTTCGATGCGCCCTAGTTTGTCACGTCGTCGTACGTCCGTATTAATTTTGACTAGCATGGACCCCTCCTCTCCATATCCACTTGTCTAGAGTGGTGCATTTTGACCTAGTGGTTGCCGCGTCCTCAAACCAAATGGATTTATAATACAATAATATCCAAATAACTTATTATTCTGGTGCTTACAAAAAATTTCTTACATCTTTTCTTTCACAAAATGAGATAACAATATAGTATCAACACACAACATTAACTTGCATCGCAAGCGGCACCATTAGACTTAACCGGTTAAAACGCCCTATATTGAGTAGTTTCTTACAAAGTCATGTATAATATATGCGATAACATGGGATGGTGGTGAATATTGCCAGGTACATGGCTCTGCTATTCGTTAAGCGCGACAAACATTAGCTAGTAAGTATAAAGTTAACTAAGAGTTGTTTTTTTTTTACCAAAACTTGTTAACTATTCTCCCCAAGAGGCAAAGGGTGACAGCAAACAAGGATAGTTTTCTATCGGGGCATAATTTGGCGATCCTCGTCACCCCTTTAAAAATACTATTAAAACTTTGACAAAAACATAAAACATATATTTATGATGATAAATATTGAAAACATAATGGTAAGTTTGTTCAAAGGAAGGCTCTCAAATTGGCCTTCAAAGTCCAACTCGCAACTTTCTCGTTATTTGGCCCGTGAACCGGGGAGCCATCCAATTCTATTTAGAAAAACTAACCTCTAAGGGATATATAATAGAGTTTTGCTGTAACCTGGACACGTGGGCATAGAGGGAAATGAACACGCTGATCGGTCTGCGATGGAAGTTTCCCAGCGTCGCGACGTTGATTTCAATCTAGTTCCCGTTCCAGATGTCAAGAGTGGATTCAAGCAAAGATTGTTGGAGTTGCGACAAGCATCTTGGGATGTGTTGCAAAATAACAAATTGCGTAGTGTGATGCCCACATTGACTAACAAAATTCGTCCACCTACGTCTCGACTCTCTCGTAGAGAAGTGGTGGTATTGTCTAGACTTCGTATAGGGCACACACGCCTAACACACGGATATCTCTTAACCAGAGAAAAGGTTATTCCCATATGTGACACATGTGATGTACCTTTAACCGTACATCATATGCTAGCAGAATGTACCAAATATGATGCCTTGCGCATGAAATTTGATCTCTCCCAATCATATGAAGAACTTCTATCATATGATAACGGCGACAAACTTTCCAAATTTCTCATCCAAAGTAATCTATTTAACAAACTTTAATTAACTTCATACACATTTCTTTCTTTTCTTTCTTTTCATTTACATACATAACTTTTATTTTGCTATTACTTTCTTCATCTTCAATTTATTTTGTTATTTATACACTTAGAAAACGATCTAATCATCAAACATACCTGCATTAACTCTTCTAATTTACTTTCATTCACAGGCGGCGCAATATGACCTTACCGGTTGAAGCGCCCTAGTTTCTCACGTCGTCGTCGTCGTGTCGCCGGTGATCGCAAACTTATTCATGACAGATCTGGAAATTCGTGCCCTAGACACAGCACCTTTATTCCGTATACCTTTGTTGTGGTTGAGGTATGTTGATGAAATTTTCAGTATTTGGCCATATTCAAGAGAACTTCTAGATATATTCCTTGACCATCTGAATAGTATCCACGTCAACATTAAGTTTACTATGGAGATTGAAGAGAACAACAGTCTTGCATTTTTAGATGTACTAGTTAGTAAACGATCAGATGGATCGTTGGGACACACTGTCTATCGGAAGCCCACACATACTAACCGCTACCTAAACGCACAATCACATCACTCGCCAGCCCAAATTAGATCTGTGGCAAACACCCTGGCGTTTCGATCAAAATCAATTGCTGACAAGGATAGTTTAAATGTTGAGATGCATAACCTTAAGGATGCTCTTCTCCGGAATGGATTTTCTACTGTAAGCATATATAATGCATTTAATCGTGTACCCAATAAAACGCAAGCGAATGTTGATGATGAAACTGTGAAACCACGAAAAGTAGCATTTTTGCCCTACATGAGAGGCACTACTGATCGAGTTAGCAAGATCTTGTATGGGCATGAGGTGAAAACTGTAGTCCTACCACACAGGAAGGTTAGTTCATTTTTAAGATCACCAAAGGACGCCATACCATTGGAAAGCCATGGTGTGTACGAAATTCTCTGCGTTTCATGTGAAAAAACGTATGTGGGGCAGACTGGAAGAAAAATCTCTCAACGTCGACAGGAACACTTACTCTCAGTAGAAAAGAATGAACCAAGATCAGCTCTCGCACAACACGTGGCAGATCAGGGACATGCTATTAATTTTGAGGGTACAAGAGTAATTGCTTCTACGGACCGTATCAACATATATATATATATATATATATATATATATATATATATATATATATATATATATATATGTTCTGTTGTAGGCTTTCGTGATTCATGGTTTATGTTAAGTTATATATATATATATATATATATATATAATAAACCCTAGTGAAACGTCGGTAATAAAATATTATTTTATTATAAATCATCACACGCAGTTTTAACTCAAAAACATATATTTTCATATATATATATATATATATAAAAAAAAATATAGTTAGCAACTAATTAATAAACTACATTATCACAGGAGGCGCAATATAACTTTACGGTTGACGCTTCCTTGAACCAAATAAACAAAAAAATTCTTATAACTATCATATATTCATATTATTTTACTGGGCCCGGGGTAGAATTGGCCAAGAGCATGGCTCTCTTAATCGCAAAAGGCGTTTCATGAGAAAAAGTCCACCTAGCAATCATCAGCATTGTCATCATCATCTTCATCATACCCTAGTTTCTCACGTCTTTGTCAATGCTTTTACCCGTGGCTGGTTCTGACCAGCATGGGTCCCTCCTCCCCACCCCCTTTAGGCTAGAGTGGTGCATTATGACCTAACGGTTGACCTTCCTTAAACCAAATGGATTTATAACACAATTAAATAATATTTAAATCAAATTATTATTCTAGTGCTTACACAAAATTTCTAACATCATCTTTTCAATCATAAAATGAGATGACAATATAGTACCAACTCAACAAATTCAATTTATTAACTTTCATCGCAGGCGGCGCCATTTGACTTAACCGGTTGAAACGCCCTTGTTCGAGTAGTTTCTCACGTACCCTAGTAGCACAGGGTTTAGGGATCGTTTGGGCCACGTATGGCCCTCATCTGGCTGCCTGACGTACGGGAAATCACGTCTGGGCATCGTCTGGCCCATACCAGGCTAGCCATACATTTTTTACTGCTTGGACGTCGGATGCCAGCCAGATTCTTGCCTTACGCGGCTAGCCATGACTTGGCAAACAACTGGCTAGCAATATGTGGCCCAGATGCGTCTTAACCTGGCTCAGCGGTATGTGGCACGACGGATGCTAGCCATGTCATTTCCACACACGGCCAGCCCGACTCGTCTTGACAAACAACTGTTAAGCCGTTAGGGCAGAAAGAGGGTGGGGGTAGCGTTCAGTTTGAATTTGAAAATGTTGAATGACTTGTCCTTTACGGCGTTACCTTTCTTTGGTTAGTTGCGAATGCTCTCTCGAGAAGGCTGGATCTATGCTGGTCACTGTGGTGTAGGTATTTATGCTACGTATAATGCACACGCACATAGCACACGTTTTTGGAGTCCTATGGAAAGGTAATATATACGCAGTACACACACCCCAAAGGATTCATATAGGCACCAGCCAGAAGCGGCAGTCATCCTGAAGGTAAATGGTAATGTATATAGCTATACTACACATCTGTTGCCAGAAAGTGTAAAAATACTCAAGGTTAAATTGCAGTACGCACTCGCCTTTATAGCAAGAAGATGAATTCATATAGGCAAAGCCTGGAGCAAAAGTCGAACTGAAGGTAATGTTTAACCGCCCTTGCCAGGAGGATCGTGTCTTCATACTTATGGTAATACTTGCAGTACGCACGCACCGTTATAGCAAGAGGATGATTCCTACAGGCACACAGCGCAAAGCCATGAGCAGAAGTCGTACAGAAGGACTCATGCAGTTCTTGCCAGAAAGAACTTGTCTTCATACTAATGGTAGTGTTGGCAGAACGCACGCAGAAGTAATTAAAGGAAGGTAAGGTTTAACCACTCAGCCCTTGCCAGAAAATTGGGTCTTCATACTAATGGTAACACATGCAGTACGTACGCACCCCCAGCAAGAAGGTGGATTCATATCGGTGCATGGTGCCACTAAGTCTCCATGTTTCATGTAAGTATACACTCGCCCACATCCCTCGCAAGAAAAAACAAAATATGAAATATATCATTGACAGTTATTTATGAAATTGTGAATAAATATGTATGCATATCATTATTTACCCCATGATGAGTCCTAAACTTCCTGTCAGATACAGTTTCATCTGGCTGGCCGGATGCGTCTCGTACGAGGCCCAGGCGAATGGGCCATACGTGGAGTGACTGCCAAAAACTAGTACCTAGCCACATCCGGCTAGCCACATGTGGCACGGACGTTTTCGTCCGGCTAGCCGGATGTGGCCCTTACAAGGCCCAGACGTACGTGTTCTTAGGGTAGTCATGCATGATAAGCGATTATGGAATGTTGGAGAATATGGCCCAGATCATAAATCTGCTATTCGTTAAGGGCGACAAAGATTAGCTGGTAAATAAAGTTTTTTTTTTTTTTGCTTTTTTGAATAGCACCAGCATTTTTTTGAGCATTATCCTCCGCATGAGGCAAAGGTTGACAAGAAACAAGCATAGTTTTCTATCAGGGCATAATTTGGCGATCCTCGTCACCCATCTAAAAATACTTTTTAAACTTTGACAAAAACATAAAACATATAATGAGCTGGTTTTGAACAGCATGGACACCTCCCCCCCCCCCCCCTAGGTAAGAGCTTAGAGTGGTTCAATTTGACCTAACGGTTGACGCATCCCTAATCCAAATAAACCAAACTTAACCAGAGAAAAGGTTGTTCCCTGATTTGACTCATGTGATGTAGGCTACCTTTAACCGTACATCATTATGCTAAAGGACTGTACCCAATTTTATCTTTCCCAATCATATGAAAAACTTCCATCATATTATGATAACGGCGACAAACTTTCTAAATTTTTCACTTCAAAATAATTAATTAAACAAAATTTGTTTCACATCAAACCCATTTCCTTTATTTATTTCCATTCAAATAAATCAAAATTGTATTACTTTTACAATTAACACCATCAATGTTTTCTATAATATAATATACACTTAGAAAACAATATAATCATCTAACACACAATTAACTCATTTCATTAACATTCAATAACACAGGCGGCGCAATGTGACCTAACCGGTTGAAGCGCCCTAGTTTCTCACGTCAGTTAGTTCGACACGTCTGTTCTTTCTACCCTTCTTTACCTGCAGGTTTTGAGCACTGAAACTGGGCACAGAAAACCCCAGATCCATGTTTATGAAGGTGTATCCAGGTGTCCGACGGAAATGCCTTTGTTGTCTCTAAATAGCCAATTGATGTAGTTCATGAACATCAATCAAACTTTTCTTTCCGTCAATGCCTTGGAGAAAAAGATTGATCTTTGGCTGTAGAAACTGTATTGGATCACGGTTCATAACTTGACGTGCTGTATTATGACCCATCACAAATTTGTCTCGTTTCGATAAAGCATAAGTTGTAAAACCAATCTTGGGCGGTAATCTATGTGGTGACTACATAAGAATCCCAGAACTTATCCCCCAAGGGAAGTTGCTTTTCATGTTGAACAAATGCACTGCATTGTCTTCGAATATGTTAGGGTTCAATACCTAAATCTATTTTAATGGCGATAAATGTTGTTGATTTAGCAGCACCGCATAATATGCGTAGGCTTGATTTTGTACCAGATCCAAACACCCCGTCGCCCTAATTGTTGTCTCATTTTCTAAAACTGTTTAGAAATAAATCTTGTACGTGATGAATCACACATCTTCAGCAGCTCCACATTTCGTCGAACTCAATCTAGAGAGCACTCTGATTCTATTCCTTGTTTCAAAGCTCGCAACGTTGCGTGTTCTCTGAGTCAATCCACTATAAGTTAGATATGTCCAATATCAATTTGTGTTGGAGATGAAGCAAACAGTTAAAATGTGGTTCTCTCTTTACATTGACTTGCATCTTATTTACTAAAATACAATAATATTTGATTAAGCGTCTCTGTCATTGCCAAAATATCATCACCATTCCGGGCCCAGGGGCCCCATCTGGGCCCGGGGTAGAATTGGCCCATAGCATGGCTCTGCTAATCGTAAAAGGCGATTCAAGAAAAAAAGTTCACCTCGCAAACATCAGCTAGTAAGAGCGGAGAAACTTACCCCGCGAATCTAGAGGCGAGCTCTAGCAATCGTCGTCGTGGACCTTGCGCCTTCCCTTGACGACCCCCCGGCGACGATGACAGTGACACAACGAACGATGACAAAGACGATGACGACCGCGACTTGAGAACCCCCCTTCCTCCCCTTACCCGTGGCTGGTTCTGACTAGCATGGGCCAATCCTCCCCCCTTCCCCAACCCCCCCCTAGTTTAGAGTGGTGCATTATGACCTAACGGTTGACGCGTCCTTAATCCAAATAAACCAAAAACCCTTCGCGGTTGGAGCTCCCTAGTTTTTTAAGGCTTCATTCTTTACATCATGCTGAGTCATGATAACATGTTAAAGGGTTTATTGGTCTAGTGGCCTAACCTTATGACCTAAGGGTTTGAAGCGGCCTGAATTAAAATAAAGTGTTTCAGACATCAAAAATAAATTCCATTTTTCTTTCAAATAACAAACTTTTCTTTCGCTACTTCTATCATCAATATTTTATTTTCTAATCTTAAAAAACAATATAAAACAAGCAAACCCATTAACTTACAATATCTGAGGCAGCGCTATCTGCCCTACCCCAGTAGAACGCCCTAGTGTCTAATGTCGACTTTGTTTCATATCGCTTTTTGATATCCAGTGCTTTTCCCTCTGCAGATCATATACAAGGCGAGAAATTTGTAAAGTCCCATCTCGTAAACATCAGCTATCAATTAGGGAGTACTTCCTGAAACTAGAGGCGAGGCTTTGGCAGGCGTCGTCGGGTACCCCTCCCGATCGACTTTAAGACCACCTCGACATGGGACGACCCAGACAACATGGCCGGGGACGAAGACAGTGCGACGTGAGCACCCTGACCACATAGAAGGTTCCTCCCCATTTTCCCTAGAAAGAGTGGCGCACTATATCCTAACTGTTGACGCGCCCTTAACCATCTAAACATTTTGGGTTAATTGCGCCTTGTGTGATCCCGCTGATTTCACAGGACACATCACAAAGGGGGGGTTTCTCTGTAATTAATAAAATTTGATAAAATTTTATGTTAAAAACAATTAAGAAGAATCCAAATTTTAAATTTGTATAGAAAAAAAATATTTTTATACCAGCATTGGCCCCTACTACCTTTTTTCCCTAGGAGATGTACATAGATATGTACATAGCCATAAATCTTATTAACGAAATGTACTCAATATGATATAATTATTGCGCAAAGATGTATATCTTTTCCAATCACAAGGCGCCCGCAGGAGGAGGGAAGGGTGGCACCATACCCCCCCCCCTCCCCTTAAACATAGCACATGAAATAAAAATTTCAGTATCTATATCAGCCAGTTGAAACTAAAATGGGGAAAAAAATGGGAGATCAAAATATTTTTAAGGTTTCCTTTAAAATTCGTTTTTGGGGGTTTCTAGTTTCGAGTATCGACTGTACAAAATTACATAATTGTGGGGGGTCATGCGGTTTCCTCTTCTTGCATATAACCCGATTTGAATATTCGTCGATCCTAGTTGTAAGCTATTTGCAAATATTAGTTTTTCGTGAATCAGCACAGATGGCCCGCGCGATGCCTATTGCAAGCTGCAAGTCAAACTTAAGAAAAGCAAGTCATTTTATTTGCCGCTCTGTAGCTCAAAACTAGAATATTGCAGTTATCGCCTTCTTGCATGACGCCCCTCAGTTTTGGTATTGTATTCAGGCCATATTTTTCTGAAAACCTACTAAACGCATTCTAAAAAACCCGATTTTCAACATTTTCACCTACGGCGTTTTTTGGTTGGGGGGCTGGTGGGCAGAGCCCCCCATCATTTTATTTAAATTATTTTATATAGACCCTTCACTTAGAAAACAATTAATCAAAAACACCATTAACTCATCTCATCAACTTTCAGTTTCATAGGCGGTTTCAATATGACCTAACCGGTTGAAGCGCCCTAGTTTGTCACGTCGTCGTTTAACGGTAATTCCAGCAGTACACGAACCTTCCGGAAGACAAGCGCCAACATATATAAAATATTATTATTTTTAAATCGAATGTTATTTTATTTTTATCTTATTAATAAATGTTAATTATGATTTAAGTAATGGCCTACATATGATATGGGATCAATTTTTGGAAAATAAGGATTTGGGTACAAGATTTGTGAATTTAAACCATTACAATCAGAAATTAAATAATCCATCCCAGCGGGGTATCGAACCCCTGTGAATTGATTGCCCGGGCGAGTACCCCTAAGCTACCGGGACGGTTTTAAATACATATTATCTGGATTGTTGGTGCATTGTATCTACATCATCGGATCTACAAAAGCAAAGACCGGGAATCGGGAGACCGGGGTTCGATATCCCCCTGGGGTGGATTTTATAGTTTCTGGATTGAAATCTATAAAATCAATTACACCAAAACGGGAGCGTTTTCCGATTTATGACATTGATAATAAACCATTGCAATTGATACATTTCAAAAGTGTTTTTATTTTCATGTTTCATATCAGTCGATTATTGTAAATTTACGTAACTTCACGTTTATACAAAATAAATATAGGTATATATGAATAGGTATATAACCAATAGGTTTGTTTGGTTTAGCTAGTGTAGTGTAGACTTGTGAAGTGTACGTGTAGGCCTTCAAACACTCTACACTTTACCCAGGATATCCAAACGTTTTTAAGCTATACTCTACACTATATTCGCCCACATCGAATTGTAAAACTACTGAAACATAATAAAACAACAAACAGTACTGCTGAAGGCACTAAATGATTTAAATTGATAGCAAAGGTAGGTATACTATTATCCATATCAGACGATGAAAAGTTATTTGGAACATAAACTTCGTTAGTGCTTATCCTTTTTGAGGTTAGAGTATCCTAGGCATTTGCCATCATTACAAAATAGTCCCACATATTAATATAAATACTCTGAATTGGTTTCTCATGCGTTATATAGTAGAGTAGACTTTTAATTGATTTTAGGTGATAAATGATTGCCAATGCAATAATGAGTCATTCATCATGTTTTAATCTCTTTCTCTTTCAATTTTGCGCTTTAATTTCTACACCTACACTCTGCACGACCTCCTATAGCTCGTGTAGAAATGCTACACGTTACACTACACGAAGTCAAACCAAACGGCTACACTTAATTTGATTGAATGGATATTGCTTAACGTCTCATATTTATGCACTTTGGCTAATCGAGACGATGAGTGGTGATAGATGAGGATGAAGTATGAACAGAAGGGAGGAGGGGAAACCCGGTACCGGCACGTAGTCTACTCCTTTCGAAAAGTACCAAGGGTACCAACGGCTTAACGTCCCATCCGACAGGACGGTGTAACTTTGACAGTTAGATGTTTAACTAACCCGGACTGCCGAGCAGACGTCAAGGAGAACGAAGCCGTTACACTAGCTTTCGAACCCTCCATCTGCTCTAACCAGCGGTATACGTGAGTTTTAGGGTAGAGCGGTCACCCACTCTACCCATGACCACGCCCGATTCTGCTTAACTTCGGTGTTCGAGTGGGAAGCGGTTAAACGAGCTCGGCTAAACCGCTGGCTGGCTACACTTAAAATAACACTTGATACGAAAACGCTTTTTAGACTTTGTGAGCCTACACTAGTGTTAAGTGTTAGTTCGTGTAGCAAACCAAACAAACCTATTACATTCATTTCATTTATAATTTATTTGTTTCTAATGTACCTGATCTTTCCTTCAGTGCCGATAACCTAACAGGAAGTGCCTTCATAAATCCCCCGTCTGGGCCCGGGGTAGAATTGGCCCAAAGCATGGTTCTGCTAATCGTAAATGGCGATTCAAGAGAAAAAGTCCACCTCGCAAACATCAGCTAGGAAGAGCGGAGTATCTTACTCCCCTAAACTAGAGACGAGCTCTGGCAATCGTCGTCTGAGACTCATCCTCTTTTCCTTGACGACTTCCCCAGCGACGATGACAATGACACAGCAAACGATGACAATTGACTATGACGACCGCGACCTTAGAACCACCCCTTTCCCTCCCTTTATCCGTGGCTGGTTCTGACCAGCTTAAGCCTTTCCTCCCCCCGCCCCCTCGGTTAGAGTGGTGCATTATGACCTTAAGTGCTGCGCACAATTGGCATAGCATAAGCGTAGCGCAACGCAAGCACAACGCAAGAAATATAAACAAGTGCACCTGGCTGCTTGAACACACAATTCACGTATGCATAGCGTAGGCGCGGAAGCACAGCGCAAGAGATGGTTATATTTTATATTTCTTATGCTTGCGCTTGCGTTTGACCAATAGGAATCCAGAAACAACATGACTCAACACAAACGCCCAATATCAGTTAAATCAAATTCACAACTATTGTTGTTTGTGTCAGTGTAAAATTATTAATCATGGACGAACTCACAGAAGACGACGTTATTATCGAGTATGAAGCTGAGTCGACATCTAGCGACGAGTTGCTAATTACGTATTTTAGGCAATATCCGCATCTCTATGACAATAGGCTACTGCAAATGGTTTCAAAGACGAAATGTCAAACGCAAAGTTGACGTGCAGTCATCTATCACGAGCCTTCTAAAACTTTGCACAGCCTTGTAGTTTCTTTACGCCACGCTTCCGTTATGACAATTGTGCGCGCCTACATTCCTTGTGTTGCGCTTGCGTTGTGCTGCGCTTATGCTATGCCAATTGTGCGCCGCACTTCTGGTTCTGACCATAAACTTACCCACCCTACGTCCCCTAGGCTACAGTAGCGCATTACGGCATAACGGTTCACGCGCCCTCACTCCAAATATAATAAAACTAAAAATTAAAAATACTTTCTTAATTTCTCATTCAAGGAAATTGAATTAATAAAATTAAATTTAAACATAATTTTTTCATCAAACACACCTACAATTTATTTCATTAGGTTACAATATCAAGGTTGGTTGAACCGGTTGAAGCGCCCAAGTTTCTCATGTAGTCGCTCCAATTCCCATCAGATCTAAGCCTTTAGTTAGAACATGGCCCAGTGTATTGTACGAGGCCGACGGTAGGCAACCGCAAAGCCCATTCAGCCAGTAAGATAATACGAGTTTAGTGTAGACCATAGTTATTATTATGAATTGTAAATTACGCCGTGAATCACAATTTCATTATAATTTACAAATTCTTAAATCACTTGTAAATTACCGTAATTTAACTAGGTAAATTAGGAAAAAAACGATAAAATGAGGTAAACTACCTTATACTGAAATAAGGGATCTAACAATTGTTTATATAATCCCCCGTCTGGGCCCGGGGTAGAACTGGCCCAGAGCATGTCTCTGCTAATCGTACAAGGCGATTCAAGAGAAAAAGTCCACCTCGCAAACATCAGCTCGTATGAAGAGAAGTATTTTACTCCCCGAAAATTGAGGCGAGCTCTGGAATCGTCATTGGGGACCTTGCCCCTTACCCTTGACGACCCGTCGACGACGATGACGACAATTACACCACGAACGATGACGAAGACAATGACGACCACGACGTGAGAACCCCCTTTCCTCCTCTTACCCGTGGCTGGTTCTGACCAGCATGGGCTCCCCCCCCCCCCCCTGGTTAGAGTGGAGCATTATGACCTAACGGTTGACGCGTCCTTAATCCAAATAAACCAAATAACTTACATATGTTTTACTCTTATTTATTTTTTTAACTGACAAGACAAATTTCAATCTATTAACACATAACATCACACGAGGCTCATTATGACATAGGGCTGGAGCGCCCTAGATCCTCACGGGTTCATCCTGTACCAGTGCTTTAACATGATCAAGGCTTATTAATCTTGTGGCATTTGAACATCCCCTAGGCTAGAGTGGCGCATTATGACTTAAAGGTTAACGCGCGCTTAATCCCAATTTTTTTTTAAAAACATGCTTTGTTTTAACTAACAACTTTTCACTCTCATTTATTTTATAAACTGACAAAATATATTAAACTACATTATCACAGGAGACGCAGTATGACCTAACGATTGACGCGCCCTATAACATAATAAAATATAATTACAACTTCAATATTTTAACTTATTACATCATAGGAGGCACATTATGACCTACCTGGTGGGAGTGCCCTGGCCTCTCACGGCTTAATTATATAAAATCAAATTAATAAATAAATTGTATTTAGAGTCTACCCACTCAATTCTATAACTTATTTTTAGTGGGGGACTTTAAATCAAAGCGACCAAGCCAACCCTGTAGGCCCTACGCAATCGACGAGTGAGCGATAACCAACCAAAGATCGATATGTTAATAGGAAATATAGCAATCAGTGGTATGGACAGTGCAATCACCCGCGGATTAACGCCAGAATCAACATGCCGAACTCTGAATTTGTTATGTGCTTCGTTGCTAGGACGAATCCAAAGTCACCGTTTACAAACTCCTAAGACAAGAACCGATGGACTTAAGTCCAAATCAGAAGTTAAAAACTTCTGATTTTAGCGGGAATCGAACCCTGGACCTTCAGCTTTAGAAGCAGATACGCTAACCACAAGACCAACGAGCCACACGCAAAATACTCCCCGAAACTAGAAGAAAAGCTCTGGCAATCGTCATCGGGGACATCTTCTTCTTCCTTTGACAACGTCCTGGACGACTAGATTGACAAACACGAGCACGACCTCGAACTTTGACCCCCTTATCCTTCCCTAACCTAACCCTTAACTCATGAGAAATTTCTTTTTTATATTAGTATACAATATAATCATTTAACGCACCATAATCTCATTGCATTTAGTTCCAATATCACCCCGTCTGGGCCCGGGGTAGAATTGGCCTTGAGCATGGCTCTGCTAATTGTAAAAGGCGATTCAAGAGAAGACGTCCACCTCGCAAACATCAGATAGTATAAAGGGTAGTATTTTACTCCCCGAAAATAGAGGCGAGCATTGGCAATCGTCGTCGGAGTACCCTTAACCTTCCCTTGACGACCTCCTCGACGACGATGACAATGACAACGAGTGATGACAAAAACGATGACGACCAGGACGTGAAAAAACCCACCTTTAATTCCTGCCCGGTTCTGACCAGCACGCGTCCCTCTTCCTCATATCCCCTAGGCTAGAACGGCGCATTATGGCCTAACGGTTGACGGGCCCTTAATTCAAATAAACCATAACATTAATATTTCATTCTTTTGTTCGTAAAACTTGAAGGCAATATAAACATCAAACACACCTTATAAACACATTACATTAACTTTCCATGTCACTGGTGGCGCGATATGACCAAACCGGTTGAAGCGTCCTTGTTTCTCACGTCGTCGTCAGAGATTGCCCAAACCGACTACAAATGGTGCAGAACAAGATTCTGCATGTATCCCTTTCCTCGCTCCTCCAGTCTGGGCCCGGGGTAGAATTGGCCAAGAGCATAGCTCTGCTAATCGTAAAAGGCGATTCAAAAGAAAAATTCTACTTCGTAAACATCAGCTAGTAAGAGCGGCGTATATTACTCCCCGAAACTAGAGGCGGGCTCTGGCAATCGTCGTCGAAAACCTTTCCCGCCCCCCTCCAACACCCTTCTCTTGACGACCCCCCGGCGACGATGACAATGACACAACGAACGATGACAAAGACGATGACGACCACGACGTGAGAAACCCCCTTTCCTCCCCTTACCCGTGGCTGGTTCTGACCAGCATGCCCCCCCCCCTTAGGTTTGAATGGTGCATTATGACCTAATGGTTGACGCGTCCTTAATCCAAATAAACAAAAAAAATCAATGACGACCGCGAGGTGAGAACCACCTTTTTCCTCCCCTTAGCTATGGACAGTTCTTCCCAGCATTGGCCCCTTCAGCTAGAGTGGTGCATTATGACCAAACGGTTGAAGCACCCTAGTTTCTCACCTCGTCGTGTACCTTCACTAAGAGTGTTGTGGTGACCTTCATCGAGCAGAGGTTGATCAGTTTTCCTGGTGCCTTGTGTAGCTAGTGTAACGGCTTCATTTTCCTCGACGTCTGCTCGGCAGTCCGGGTTAGTGTAAGAACCAATATGACTGTCAAGATTACACCGTCCTCTCAGATGGGACGTAAAGCCGCTGGTCCCCCTTGGTACTTTTCGAAAGGAGTAGGCTACGTGCCGGTACCGGGTTTCCCCTCCTCCCATCTGTTCATACTTCATCCTCATCTATCACCACTTATCGTCTCGATTAGCCAAAAATGCATAAATATGAGACGTTAAGCAATATCCAATCAATCAATCACCAATATGATTTTACAAACTGAGAATGGGTGTAATCTAAAATAAAATTCGTATCAAAACGAGTGAGTTAAACCAGTCAATTCAGAATACATTAAAGATTATCCCCGATATTAAATATATTTATTTATTATATATTTATTTATTATTTATTTAACGTCTATCCTATTCAGTTATAAAAACTGATTTACAAAGGAGGACAACTAAATAAATCTAATTACATAGATGCATAAACTACAATAAACAACATTTAAGTACATATTTGAAATAGTAGCATTATAACACGATGCATTTAAACACAACAATTTTGTTAACAAATAAAAATGATATTAAATGTATTAAATAAATGAATCAAATATAAAAAAGAGTGGGGAATGAAAATGTGATGCCTTACGCACACAATAATTGGTGAATCCCAATCACACAAAAGATTTCTATAACATTGCAGTAGCTCCAACTTTCTCGATTTCACATCCGAAGTTTTATGTTTAAATAAAATTTAAATCACATAACTTATATTTTATTTCTAAAGAAGACCCTAATAAGTAACATAAACTTCGTTACAACTGACATCATTTTCACTCTTATTTTATAAACTTAAAATAAGCAAATAAATCTATTTTTACTTACAATATCACATGCGGGGCAATTGTATGTAACCGGTTGAAGCGCCCTAGTTTCTCTGGTCGTTGTTGCATAGTAGTATTCTTCCTCTCTAGCTTGGCTCTGCTAATCGTAAAAGACGAGGAAAGAGATGAAGTCGATCTCGCAAACATCAACCAGCAACGAGATGAGTACTCTGTGAAACTAGAGGCGAGCTCTGGCAGTGGTCGTCGGGCAGAGGCGTGTAGACTATGGTTTTGTGGCGCGATAGTAACTATACTAACTATATAACTAAACTAAACTATACTTTCATCATCATTTAATTTTGTTATTTATACACTTAGAAAACAATATAATCATCAAACACACCATTAACTCATTTTATTATCACAGGCGGTGCAATATGACCTAACCGGTTGAAGCGCCCTAGTTTCTCACGTCGTCGTTTTAAAATGTAACAAAATGTATTAATGAACACAAAGCACAATTTTATTGTTAACAGGAATCATTTAATCAATACAAAGCTTCTTTCTTACTTTTACTAAAACAATTACTTTCTTTATTGCAATCAAATAAATAAATTCTTTTTTGCTATAGTAACTACAATGATCATCATTTTCTTATCTTGTCTAAACTTAGAAAACAATAAAATCATCGAAAACTACATAAACACATTTCATAACTTACAATATCCAAGGCGGCGCAATATGACCTGACCGGTTGAAGTGCACTAGCTTCTCACGTCGTGCTTTCTTAAGAGTTCTATCTCTGTGCCTGGGGCAGCATTGGCCTAGAGCATGGCTCTGCTTACCGTAAAAGACGAATCAAGAGAATAGTCAACCACGCAAACTTCAGCTAGTGGGCCCGGGGTAGAATTGGCCCACCTCGCAAACTTCATCTAGTATAAGAGGGGAGTATATTACACCCCAAAACTAGAAGCGAGATCTGGCAATCATCGTCGGGGACACCTCCCCCTTCCCTTGACGACCTTCCCTTGACGATGACAAGAACACTTTAAACGATGACGATGACGACCGCGACGTGAGAACCCCCCCTCACATTTCCTCCTCTTACCAGTGGCTGGTTCTGACAGCATGGGCCCCCACTCCACATATCCCCTAAGCTAGAGTGGTACATTATGACCTAACGGTTGACGCGCCCTTAATTCAAATAACAACAACTAATTATTTGGCGCTCGGTGGACAAATTCAAACTCAAGAGTCAAATCTAATGACTTGCTAATCAAGGATAATTTGTAATCATGGTTGCATCATGTTGCGCATATATATTTTTTCTATATTATCTATCTATATAAATAAAAACGAATGTATGTCTGTCTGTTTGTCATTTATACATTACTACACCATTTATCCGATCTCCATGAAACTTGGCACATTTTTTTTTTTTTTCCATGGGAAAGGTGTCTATGCTATCCATTTCGTTGTTACTCCTCCACGTGGTGATCGGTGCCTGCAAAGAGGATACATTCGTTTTTCATCCGATCTCAATGA
>JAMZAV010010251.1:0-25064 GCA_024449915.1 Sweltsa coloradensis
GCCTCTACGTCAGAGCAACATGTCGGAATTAGGGTATAAATCCTCATTCGCAAGTTGCTCTACGGCGCAACACTTATCACGCTCTAACTTTTATTCTATTCATTATTTGGACAATAGTTAAATGAATAATATTTAGCAAATATATCATTCTTTGTAATAGCGATTATTTCGATTTTTTTGACACAGTCGTTAGCTTGTTATAACAATATACGGACCATTCATGTGAAAATTATCAATAACTAAAGTTTTCTCAATAATTTATTTGACAAAAAACTACTGATCGGATTTCGACAAGACCTCTTTAAAAATATGCACCAGACGTTTTAGACAAGAAATAAACTAACTTTCTAGAAAGAAAGTGCACTGAACGAAACTTTGCAGCATAGAGTAATATGCAGGGTATGTGTTTTTATCTAAAATACGCACTCTTGACGTGCGGATGAGCCGTGAAAAAGTGCACGCTGCATATTACTCTATGCTGTAAATTTTCGTTCAGTGCACTTTCTATCTAGAAAGTTTGTTTATTTCTTGTCTTAACAGTCTGATGCATTTTTACTAGGAAAACGCTTAAGTCCCGCCGCGTTGTTGGATGAGCGTATATGGTGCATTGAGCTGCCATGTGTTACGCGGATTTTCTGTTGTTCTGTGAAAAATTCATTACTTAGTCGAAGATTTTTTTTTAATTAAATTAAATTAAATAAAAAATTAACTTAATTTTTTAATTAATCGTAATTTTTAAAAAAGAAAAAAATCGTAAAATTGCAATTTTCATAAGAAATAATTATTCGATTGCGCTCAAATTTAACACGAATATATTAATTCATGAAATGAAGGTTCTGTAAAAAAATCATAACAATAGGATAAAGCATGTAGGTGTTATAAGTCAAAGAATTGTTTTAAAAAAGAAAAAACCCGTAAAATTACGATTTTCATAAGAAATAATTTTTCGATTATGCTCAAATTTCACACGAATATCTTAATTCATAAAATTAAGGTTCTGTGAAAAAATCATTACAATCGGATAAAGCATGTAGGTGTTATAAGTCGATTTTTTTTTTTTTAAATCGAAAAAAATCGTAAAATTGCGTTTTTATGAGAAAAAAATTCCCGATTGCGCTCAAAAACGTGGCAGTTCTAAGTTCAGAGATTTCGAAGGCCTCCATAAAATTTCATCGCAATCGGAGTAGAGGTTTAGCCGGAATCGTGTTAACAAACAGACAAATACAGAAAAAAAAAAACATTCCGGATTTTTTTCTCCAGTGTAGTGAAATGGAATCTTCGCTTCGCTCGCTTCGCTCGCTACGCTCGCTACGCTCATCCAACAAAGAATCCTTGTCGAAATCCGATCAGTAGTTTTTTGTCAAATTAATTAATTAGAAAACTTAAGTCATTGATAATTTTCACTTGTGTGATGCGTACATTGTTATAACAAGCTAACGACTTGGTCAAAAAAATCGAAATAATCGCTATTACAAGGAATGATAGGTTTGCTGAATATGATGCATGTTGAGTGTTGTCTAAATAATGAATAGAATAAAAGTTAGAGCGTGATAAGTGATGCGCCGTTCAGCAGGCGCCAACTTGCGAAATAAGGATTTATACCCAATACTAGTCACGTGACCTATCGATCGTTTTAAGCTCCGCCCATTTCGAGTCGTCAATTATACCAAACCAATTTATATATTGTAATCTTCAATTGTTTGTAACTTATAAAAACTACTTGTATGATTCAACACATCAGAGATAATTACTTATGTTATGATTATGATGATGATTACTTACTGATAATTACTATGATAAAGCGTACAACAGTGCGGGTGATAACGAATGTGAAGGAAGTTTTGATGTTTGGAGTTAATTATGCCAAAACAATTTATTTATTCTAACCCTAAATTGTTTGTGACTTAAAAACACTATTTGCATGATTTAGCACACTTAAAATTCTTACTTGTGACATATGATTATGATTACTTCTGAAGATTACTATGATAAAAAGTTCAAACATACGGTGATAACGAATTTATGGAATTTTGATTGATTGATTGATTGGATATGATGTTTGGAGTTAATTATGACATACCAATTTATATATTCTAACCCTCAATTATTTGTAACTTATAAAAACTATTTGCATGATTCAACACATATTAAAGATTATTGCTTATAGGTTATCATAAGATGATAATTACTTACGTAACTTACGTAACTTATGATTACTATGATATTATTACTTAAGTGAAAAAGGTAAATAATTGACACATTTTTATTTATTTTTTAATTAAAATTAAAACAACTCTTAACATTTTACACCCTAACCCTTTATCCTATACATACACCATTATTATTTAAATGATAAATATAAGACAAAGTAAAACATGTCTTCCTGATTTATTCATTGATCTAGATATTCCCAAAAAAATAAAAAAAAAGTGGTAGTTGCAGTGCTCAATGCAGTGGCGGGTAAGGGCCCCACACAGCCAGGCTGATGAGTGATATTCTTTTCCGTGGTGAATTTTTCAAAAAATGCCGTATTTTTTAATCATGTTTAATTTATGAGGGCAGATATTATTATCATATTTTTAGGGCCCGATTCCGAGGCCGTCTGTCGGGTCAAAGCCGCAACGCAGATCGTCTGACGAGTGACGACTAATATTCGTCCTCCTGGTAACCTCTATAAAATGACGTATGTTTGAATCATGAATACCTTATGAGGTCAAATTTGACCTCTTTTGGGCCCACTTCGGGGGCGTTTGACGGGTCACCCGACTTCAAATTTGATCAGAAGGTTTAGAATGGTACAATTTTGAGGATAGTAAAACTGACAATCTAAACAATTAAATTACCGGCGAAACCACGCTAAAACAAAATAAAATACCACCATTTGCAATTTTAAAAACAAAATAAAATCTTGGGCTATACCAGACCCGCACTAGCTGGGGGCAGTGTTGGGGAGTACCTATACATGTATCTAGATACTGTATCTAGGTACATTGTGTGTACATTTACCTTTACCTAGATACAAATACAAAATTGTACCTGTACCTGTATCTAATATTCTAAATACTATTTTTGTGTATCTTCAGCAAATTCAGATACAAAGATACAAGATACTTTCTCTCAAATTAATTAAATTTTTAATATGCACATTGTTAATAAAATCCTAGATTTGGTTTATTTGGTCACAACAATTAGATCATAATGTTCCACTCTAGCCTAGAGGATATTGGGGAAGTTTTTAATGTCGCCGGCCAGAGCTCGCCTCGAGTTTCGGGAAGTAAAATACTTCCGTATATACTAGCTGATGTTTCCGAGATGATTTTTTTTTATCTTTTCTCGTCTTTTACGATCTCTAGGCCAAATTCTCTTCCTGACCCAGAGAAATAAATTCTTATGCATAAATCTTAAATTTAATCAATTTCTTTAGTATACCGTTTATATACCATCGTTTTGCAATCCTCTGCTCTAGTATATAGTGCATTCAGTCCAGGAGGGGGGGGGGGGAGGAGGGAGGAAATATTTATACCCCTTTAAAAACAGGTCAACTGATAGAATGTTTGAAACATTGTTGGCATTGAATTAAATAAAGTCAATATTGATTCTCTAAATTGAAGGGCAAATAATGATTGAAACAAAGTTGATCTCGCAACTAAAATTGTGTATGTTAGACGAGTGATATAATATAGATTCTTCCATTTGGGCACAAAATGACCTGTGACAAAGGTAAATAAAAAAATAGTACTCCGTTCTAGGATTACAATCCCAAGGAAGTATCACAGCGTACACAACGTTACGTTTATATTTTCAATAACTTATTTTCCCTTCTTTATAATATATCACTGCCATCTTATCATTTTCATAATCATATAAAAATTATACTAAAAATTTGTTATCAGTATTTATTTTAAAAAGTACCTATGTATCTATCAGGTACTTTACTAAGTATCTTGTATCATTTACCTATATCTAGATTCCATTTTGAGCCAAAGTATTTTTACCTATACCTAGATACTTTAATAAAGTATCTTACCCAACACTGGCGGGGGGGGGGGGGGCATCCTTCAGACCCCCCTGCCCTATTGTACCAGAACACATACTTTCCCAAAACCGTTTATGTGCAATGTTTGTGCCTAAAAAAAGGGCTGGTTACCCCACTGCATAGAGCCCTCTAATTTACTTCATAGAAAAACTGTTGAAAATTTCAAACAACTGCGATTTTAGTCAGCCAAGCGAACAGGAATTTTCCCGAAACACATCCCTTTCCTCTTCTTAGGGGTAATTAAATATTTTCTCAAGATCTCATGGCATTCCATCCCCTATATATATATATATACACACAAGTGGTTGAAAAGGTGGGACTATAATAATTTGCGTCGTATAAATATATAGTGTGGCTAGCCTTGTGTAGCCTACGTACACGTGCGGGCTAAGCCCCTTGATGATGATATAATGTCCATATCTTCACATGGACAGGGAGATTAATTAACCTTGGCCAACAACATGCGTCGGAGTTTAAAAATATAGGATAAACTGGACATGCAGTCACCGAAGTGCATCTGATAATGTGTCATGATATATTTCTATGAATTACATAAAATATCATAAAAATGTACACACTAACATTTAATTACCTGGTATCAAGATATTTTCCCGATAAAACTATGGTAACAACGAACGAAATGCAACATCCGTGGGTGAGGTTGATATAGCGCATACATTACTGTAAAGGAAATGAATAAATCTGGCAAATAGTATTTTATGATTCTAATTTCATATTTGAATTTATGTCTAACGGATATGATTATGGGGAGGATGCAGCTTTGCCGAATAATTATCCATTCTGGTGACCAATAAAAAATATATTATCTAATATCTAAGCCTTGAACACACGAGGCAAGGGCAAGGTCATAGAACATGCCAGATATGTATTATTATTATTATATAAGGGGGATATTTTTATAGTCGGATCGTTAAACCTTTGCTAAGGTCAGATATTCAATTAAAAATGATTTTTAATTTAACGTTACCAGAATGTTCGTTTCCAAGGAATACTTTATTCAAAATTTTGGTCGCTTCACTTCCAAATAACTTGTTTTCCCATCCTTTTATTGACTGAAGTTTACGATTTCATAAAAGTTTGACTGGAGGGAAATGCAGTTGGCAGTGTGTTTTAAATAAGTAATTTTAATAAATTTAAATTTAAATTTTCTTAAATATGCAACTAAGTGAAATTATAGTGAATTCATGGAATTAAAACCTGGCTCTATTACATCACAAATAAATTTTTTTCTCACATTTTTCTGATCGGCAAATATTGACTCCCAAAATAATTTTAAACTTCATTCCTCTTAGACCACCATTCAACGTAGATGGTTGTGTTTTTTAAGGATTTAAATTTTTAACATTTTTTTTAAGGAGTCCCAGAGCGAAAAAATAGATTTTTTTTTTTCAATTGAAATTTAAATTTTATGGTAGTTCCGAGTTGCCTTGTTTAATTCTGGCCCTTGTCTGCGGGTGGAATCGTGGCCAGCTTGATTGATCGGTGTTTCAACTTATATGTTGTCTGTCTCTAGTTGGTCATTGTTCGCTTGTCGATGGTGTCGGCGCCTACAGGGTTGGGTTGTCCCCACTGAAAATCAGTTGTGTGACTGAGAGGGTAGACTCTAAATACGAAAAGTATCGATTTTATTTTATTGTTTTTCCTACGATTTTTTCTTTTGGCGGTACAAATTGGTACAAAATTTAAAAGCAAAACTTAAATCATACGTTAAACCCTCCAACTGGTAACTAAATACTTATTACTCGTGCATAACTCTTTTTAAGTCCACAAAAATTAATTTTCGGTCCCAGACACACGTTAACAGATTGGTCTGTTATCTGTGGTTACGTTAAATGGAGTCTCTCCCTCCCCCCCTCCCACCAACCCCGTTATCCTGTGCAATGTCCGTGTAGTTTATTTAAAATAAATAAATATATTCGTATTTAGAAGTCTACCCACATAAAAATAGTCATAAATAACTGATTTTCAGAGGTGGACATTAAATTTAAAGTAGACAAAGCCAACCCTGTAGGCGCAGACTCCATCGAGAAGCGAACAATGACCAACTAGATACCGGAAAATTTAATTATAAAACACCAATAAAGCAGGACACGATTATACCCGCAGACAGCGCCAGAATCATCAACGATAACTGTTTGGAAACAACCTTAGAATATGTGCCTCGTTGCTAGGACAGCCCCCAAAGACACCGCGTTTGATTTAAGTTGATTTAAGTGGGAATCTTCTGCATTGAAAGCAGAAGCCTTTTAAAAACCAACGAGCCAAACATTTATATGAGCTAGCTGAACAGAAGCTTGTACAAAGGACTCGTACATGGAATGTACTGGGTTCGATCACCTGAGGGCCTACTATCTGTAACACAACAACTATCTAGGTGCCCGTTAGGGCGCCGCAGCCAAGCCGCGGTGCGCTACACACTCAGGCACCTTATACAGCAAGCAGAGTTGGGGTGATTTCGAGGTGTTACCCAGCCGTCATGAAACGTGATGTGAACTTGAAAACTATCAAAATCGAGGGGATTTAGGTACCCGAAACACATGCCAAATTTGGTTGGGGTACGAGCATTCCTTCTTGGTGAAAATATGACTTGAAACATGCTCAAAATCACTAAAAGGATGTTAGTTACTACTGGCTACTATACTACTACTACTCCTACTACTATCTTATTCGTCAGTTTCAATTGGCCAGCGATTCAAACCCAAACGAGTAGGACTACAACGTTCATATTTTACATGAACATTAAGGTAATAGTGATGTAATTCCTTTTGAAAGAAAAAGTAAAAAAAAAAAATTGCTGGAAGGCTTCCAAATAAAGGTTTTAAAATATAGTTACTTGACAATAACCGCCTACATTGTTTACAAAAAGCAAGTCATTGGACAACTATATTTTTCCATTCTATTGTTAATTGGTAATACCGTAGCAATTAAATCGACTCTGATAAAATTATTGTATTTTAACAAATTATTTTGTAATGGAACTTGCAAAAGTAATGAGATCCCACACATAACAAAAAAACTTGTAAAAACACAGCCAATCCTTACACAATCAAAAGCAATGAGATCTAAAAAAAGGGCCAAGCTCATCTACCCTTCCACATTTGCGCATTCTTAATTCATTAACGTATAGTGTCCGTAACAAATCCTTGAAAAGCTTGGCAAAATAGAATTTGCATGACCCTTACGTTAAAATTAATTAGAAAAAAAGAATTTGGATGAACTATTACGTTTAAATTAATAGTTGCAAATTCTATTTTGCCAAGCTTTTTTTTCAAGGATGTTGTTACGGGGCACTGTACGTTTATGAATTAAGAATGTGGTATAGATGAGCTTGGCCCTTTTTTTAAGATCTCATTTCTTGTGAGTGTGTAAAGTTTGGCATGTATTTTTACAAGTTTTTGTTATGTGTGGGTATAGGTCACCGTAATATTGAGTTATAATAATTATTGTTTTAAATAATGTCTGTGGGAAGCTTGTCCGGGATGCAATTCATGCCCCTCTACAGGTGTCTAACTAGGTATGTTGCGGATAGGATTGTGAACGGATGTCCTATGCAAGAGCACCCTTCTGATCAAATTTGGGGTCGGCTGCCTCCCTCCCCCTCCCCTCGTAATTACGTCACTGGCTCTACGTTCACACTTTTCTAAATAATAATTTTGAACCGCGTTAAAACTATCGATTAGGCCTAATACAATTTTGTTAATTGTTAAATTAAAAAAAAAAACTCTACCGTTGGGCTGTCCAGGTAATCCTTCTTGACGACTATACGCATGCAGTTCTTATGCATCAGATGGTTCAAAACACTTCCCCCTTCTCGTTAGCCCTATCATGACCATGTTATTTGTTCAAACATACTCTCGCAAAAAATTATTTTACTGATGAACAATTAAAAATAGCACGTTATACTTTGCACCTTGCCCCTTCCCTTGACGACCTCCCCGACGACGAAGACGACGATGACACCACGAACGATGATAAAGACGATGACGGCGCGACGTGAGACCCCCCCCCTTTTCTCCGCCCGACCCGTGGCTGGTTCTGACCAGCATGGGTCCTCCTCCCCATATCCCCTGTAGCTTTGGGTATTATAAACCAAAGCCTATAGGCTATTGAGTGGTGCATTATGCCCTAACGGATGACGCGCCCTTATTCCAAATAAACTAAAACTAAACTGATTAACGATTAAAGATTGAGAGGTATACTTTACACAAAGTTCTTTATTAAGTTTAGTTCTATGCTAGTATGCCTTTAGAAGTTGAATTATAAACAAGTTGTTTTGTAAAAATATACATCAAACATATACAAAGTATTGTCAAAACGGCAATTTTGTAAAAGTCGGCGTAAAATACACAATCAATATAGTATACTGAACATTGAACAACATGTAGCTTTCCTTTACAATCCGGTGTTTACTTGAGTATTCTGGCTCTATAAATTTGGCAATCAGACCTTTTTCCGTGAGCTATGTTTTGTCCCCTTTTTTGTCCAGGACGTGCCCTCTTAATATTTCAATCCCATGTGGGTTGGTTTGTTGATTGAGATATTACGGTTGTTTTTAATTAATAATATTAAAAAAGTTGGGGAACTGTCGTTTTGGTCGCGTCGCGTGTTTACACTTACTATTAAATACAGAGAAATTAAAATTTATTTAAAAGGGCAGGGGGCATTGAATGCTAAATGGTCATGATGTTCAAAAACTTTCGGTTGTATAATAGGCTTTTCTATAGCTCCGTGAATTACCTAACGAACTTTCGTAGTCTATGCTTCCATTTTATTGGATGAGCGAAGCGAAAACTTCAATTAAACTGACCCCCCTCCCCCCAAAAAATTAACTATAGGGTTTTTTTTTTTTTTTTTTTTTCAAGGAATTGAAGGAGACCTTAGAAATCTCTGAACTTAGACCTGCTACGTTTTGGGTACAATCAAAGAAATATTCTCATGAATATTGTACTTTTACGATTTTTATCGATTTTAATTCGATATGTTCATGTTTTTAGCTCGCGACCAAAGCAAACGGCTACTCCAATCTTGATGAAACTTAATGGGAACGTTTGAAATCACTTGGTTTTTAGATGTTTTATGATTTTGGGGACAATGGAAGAAATATTTCTTATAGAAATAATGCTTTTCGATTTTTTTCCGATTTTATGTAATATTTTCGGGATTTTTGGGCAGATTATGACCAAACGGGTTGGGCTAAAACGTTCAATATTTAACATTGACATTAGGTTATGGTGAGGGTGCCTTTGAAAAAAAAAAATTTGAAAAAGTAAGCCAGGATTCATAGAAAAAAATTTAAAGGGTATTAATGTGAGCCTTTTACAGGTATAATTAACAAGTAACTCACCCGCTTCGGGAACGCTTTTTTTAGTCGCGTTAATGGATGATTTTTTTTTTTTAAGTTATTAGTATGCGAGGGATCTCTTTACTTCTTCAAGTTCCATTGTAAAATTATAGTTGTTAAATAAAAATAATTTTATAAAGAAGTATTGATTGCTATAGTAATAAGAATGTGAAATATCAGGGGGCCCCGGGAAAATTTGCTTTTTGAAACGCATTGTAGGTGATTGTTGTCAAGTTTCTATAGTTAATATTGTTAATTTTGAGATGAGCGAAGCGAAGACTTCAATTTTACTGACCCCTCAAAAAATTAAGCTCAATGTTTTTTTGTTGTTTTTCTGTCGGTTTGTTCGCGCTCACTGGGCAAACGACATATGCGATCTTGATGAAAATTGGAGGGGATCCTTTGAAATTCCCAAAACTTAGACCTGCCACGTTTTTTGGTATTCTATAATCAAAGAAAATATTTCTCATGGATATCGTACTTTACGTTTTTTTCTATTTTTAATACGATATTTTCGTGATATTTGGGCCGATTCTGCCCAAAAAGGGTGGGGCTACAATGTTCATATTTCACATGGACATTAAGACTGTTTGCCAAGCTCGGGCCAACTTTTTTTACAATGTTAAATGGCCTTTTAAAAAACTCTCGAGCGTCAATCCAGCAAATTTTCACATGCAGAACGTACCGCTTTTGACCTTAATTTTTATCCCAAAAATCTGCATTTTTGGGAGGTGTTCACAAAGGATGAGCGCGTGTCTCTAACAAAGCGATTTCGAAATATCAAATAAATTTTCTCTTTCACAAAATTGGGAAATTTCTACAAAATTTAAATGTTTTATGTCATATTTATGGTCAGTTAATAAGAAAAGTGAGCAGTATTTAGAAATATGCCTTGATACCAACTATTTTACATTCTTACTTAACATTTTTGGTGGCAAACCACAACCTGATAGGACAAAATATGATAGCGCTTCCCAAATGATCCTGAATTTACCTCTGCGTTCTGCGTCAAAGCCTGGTTTTCTCGAGCTTAGGCAAAAGTCTTAAGGGTTTTAGTGATGTATTGCCTCTTGAAAGAAAAAAATTTATTTATTTTATTTTTAAGGATTTGGCTAATTTTTTCAATGATTCCTTTCTAAAAGGGATACATCACCTTAACCTTAAGTCCATGTAAATATGAACGTTGTAGCCCCACCCATTTTTCAGAATCGACCCAATAATCACGAAAATATCGCACTAAAAATCGAACAAATCGTAAAGTACTATATTTGTGAGAAATATTTCTTCGATTAAACGTGGCAGGTCTAAGTTCAAAGATTTCAAAGGCCCCTTCAATTTTCATCAAAATCGCATAATATGTATGCCGTTTGCCCGGTAGATCGAACAGGCAGACAAAAACACAAACAAACAAAAATACACCCCATTTATTATTTTTGGAGGTCAGTGAAATTGAAGTCTTCGCTTCGCTCATCCATCTCAACATATGACCACTTTATGAAATTAATTTACTATTTTTCTCTTATTAAGGGAAATGATTTTTAGATTTTTTATTTCTGGTGCCGTATACACCCAAAAATGCTATATGAATGAGTCTGCACTGTCACTTGTGTGTTGTATAGAACAATCATGCTTGTAACTCTCAAATTTGGGGAGAGAATAATTGGATGAGCAAAGCGAAGACTTTAATTTCACTGACCCCCCAAAAAATTAGCTAGTTTTTTTCCCCTCTCTGTTTGGGTCGCTCTCTACCGGTCAAAAGGCATATGCGATCTTGATGAAAATTTAGGGGACCTTCTAAATCTCTAAACTTAAACCTGCCACATTTTTGGGTACAATCGAAAAAATATTTTTCATGAATATCTTACTTTTGCGATTTTTTTCTATTTTTAGTGCGATATTTTTGTGACATTTTGGCCGATTCTGACCAAACGGGTGGGGCAACAAAGTTTATATTTTACATGGACATTGAGGTTATTGTGACGTAGTACATTTTGAAAGAAAAAGTTGAAAAGTTAGTCAGAATCCATTGAAATAAAGGTTTTAATGTCAGTTTATGTGGTGTATAGTAACAATTAACAAGTAACAATATATAAACTTGACAACAATCACTTCAATGCGCTCAAAAAGCACTTGCAAAAGTAAAGAGATCCCACGCAAACTAAAAAACTTGCAAAAAAGCTCATCCTCAAAGCGACTAAAAAAGGCGTTCACGAAGCGGCCTATAAATGACTCGCATTACGTGGGCTCTTTATAGATTTTCTAAAAATAAGTTTCTCTTATACTACTTAAATTTGGGTTTGTTAGGCTTGATCAGGTTTGCAATATTGTGATCGTTTTATAAACAGCATGACAAAATGAAATTAATAACAACAACATGGAAATTGTAGGTCGATAAGTGATTCAGAATGTCTTAAATATAGCTGTGTATATTTGCATGCAATCACATTTTAACATTGTAACAAGTTGGTCTGAGCTCAATAACCGAGGGAATATCAAAGAGCTCAGTTTGAAGCATTCGCATTATTTACTGAAAACACATTACGTGAACATTTTCTTGAATTTTTTTCCGGTGGCGGGCATCTAAAAATGATATCCCAAAACATGTATGCGCGTTACCAAGTTACCAAGGCGCGTATGCATTAGGGTGGGCCAAAAAACAACATTTTTTTTTTTAAAGTCGTAATACCGCGGAAAAGTTGCGAATTGTGGAGACTAAAAAAATTTAAAAAAAATTAAAAAAATCGGTTCATATCTTCCGGTCGCGCATGTGCTCTAAAGTTTTCCAAAATTTTGAAAATTTTGATATTTTTTTTTTTTTTTTTAGTTGTAATACCGCGGAAAAGTTGCAAACTTTTCCAAAATTTGGAAAATTTCACATTTTTACGATAATTTTTAACATTTTTAAATAAGCCTCTTCCCGCAATGTAAAAGAGCGAAATTCTTCATATTTTAAATTTTATTCTATGTTAAAAAAATTAAAAATTATCGTAAAAATGTGATTTTCAAAATTTGTAAAACTTTAGAGCACATGCGCGACCGAAGATATAAACCTATTTTTTAATTTTTTTTACCCTTTTTAGTCTTCCCAATCGCAACTTTTCCGCGGTATTACAACAACAAAAAAAAAAATCAAAATAAAAATTTTCCAAATTTTGGAAAACTATGAGAGCACATGCGCGACCGGAAGATATGAACCGATTTTCAAAAAAAAAAAAAAATTTAAGTCTCCACAATTCGCAACTTTTCCGCGGTATTACGACTTAAAAATTAAAAAATGTTGTTTTTCGGCCCACCCTAGTATGCATTACTGATGGCTTTTGCTGGGTTTGTCTTATAGCACGTCTTAGTGACGTTTCTCTCTAGTGAAACCGGACATGGGACAAAGCTTTTTATTTGTATATATTTTGCTTGACAGTCCTAAAATTGATAAATGCAAACCAACTCTAAACAAACATCACAATGTTTGAAATATTGAATTCCTTGATCACTTCTTATAGCATCATGATGAATAGAATATCGCATTTTCTTTCTTGTCTCTATATATAATAATTTTAGTATAATTTTGGTGGTGGGAAGCCTGCCCAGGTGCAATTCATGCCCCTCTACAGGTTTCTAACTATAGGTATGTTGTAGATAGGACAATTGTGAAGCGTTGTCCCGAGGACAGTTTCAAGAGGACTCAATCCTTGCCTCGGAAAAAACCTTCAGTCAGGATTGCCGGTCTCGACGGGATTTGAAACCGGGACCTCCCGAATCAGAGTCGAACACTGTCGGTCAACAACAATGTGGCTAATGTGATGGTAAGTTCGGCTTAGAAGAGGTCGGCATGAGGAAAATTAAAAGATCATCATCGCAAATAAATGGCCTAGCTCGTCCTAGCAAAGTCATCCGCGAGGTCAATCCTTGACATGACATAACATACATTCACAATTAATATTTTTTTTTAAATTGACTTTCAATTTATGCGACATAATATTTAATAAAATAAAAGTTATTATTCTATTTTTTTTATTTATTTATTTATTTATTATTTTATTATTTATTTAACGTCTATCCTATTCAGTTATAAAAACTGATTCACAAAGGAGGACAACTAAATAAATCTAATTACATAGATGCAGACACAACAATAAATATTCAATCATTCAATAAATATTCAATATTTGAAATATTACAACAACAATGCATTTAAAACACAACAACTTTGTTAACAAATGAAAATAATATAAAATGTATTTAATTAATGAATCAAATATAGAAAAGGGTGGGGAATGAAAAGAAAAGGAAAAAAGGTATAGAAAAATGGAAGAAAAAAAATAGAAAGAGGGAAAAAAAACATTAAAAAATAAAAACGAAAAGGAAAAAAACTGATATATTAGACGATCCCACTCAACGAATATGAGGTTTGCCAAAAATCAGGAACAGCAAATCGGGGAGTATAATAATAACTAGGAAACGCTCAGTTGGACGCGTTGATAAGCGAGCACGTGCTATAGCTAGACCCACATTGCACATTTTTTTTTAATTTTAAAATTTGCGACGTTCGCTGTCCACAGGGCAATGTTTCCAATATTATTTATTATTGCCAAGGTATTTGGGTAAACCCGTGTTTAAATCTTTACTTTAAAATCCACCGCCATCTAGAGGACCTTGACTCCGTGGAAAACTATTTAAACTCTTTGTTGTTGACAAATAATAGACTGCTTCCTCGAAAGTATTTTGATTACTTCTAGGTGGCAGTGCATTAGAAACTTTGCGCGTCTTTTCGTTGCCATGGCAACGTTACTTTTGTTATAATGTAATTTCCATTTAGGCCTACACTATCGGATAAAAATAAAATTAACATATTCGTGACCGGACGGACATTCTAAAATCTAAATGATTTGGCCACCTCAGATTTTGTCGCCGTTTAGTTTGAAAAAAAAACTTTCGATTAACTTTAATGTAACTTTTTAACTTTTTGAACGATTTTGCCACAAAACTAATGGCATTCAATCGAGAACAAGCTTGCGGATGGTCAAAATTTCAACTCGATCCGAGCCTCCGTTCGAACGTTATCGCGGAGACATCAAACAACCAAAAAAAAAAAAAAACAAAACAAAACCAGTGACTAATTTTTCCGGCAGAGTCAAATGGAAACGCTCGCTTCGCTCGCTTAATAATTTAAAAAAAATTTATGACCAAACAAAAGCCCTTTCATATGAATTGTCCGGGGGCAAACTTAAAGCTTAAAAAAGGTCTGGAACCCAAAAGTCCCGGGTTTTTGATAATGCTCATCATTTGCATAAAAACCAATGTAAAACACATTTATCTTTGCGAAACCCAATTTTTTTTTTTTGGGTTGAGAGCGCCCAAATTTTTGATTCTAGCAAGTGTCAGCCTTAAATTCTTTTGGGTTTGTTGGGGTTGGGTTTTGAGAGCAAACCAATGCGAATCTAGCAAGTTCACCCTTGAATTCAAAATTGGGTTTTTTTAAGTTCAAAGGGTTTGGGTTGAGGGGCGACCCAATGCAAATCTAGAAGTGTCAGCCTTAAAATTCTTTTGGGTTTAATTTTCGAAGGTTGGTTGGGGAGGCCCCAATGGGAATCTTAGCAAGTTTCACCCTTTGACTTCTTTTGGGTTGTGTTCGAAAAAAGGGTTGTTTCTTTTTATGGTTTCCCCCTTAAAAAAGGGCCCCACATTTTTCAACATTGGCAAAAATTTCCCATCTCCGAGCCCTCAACCTCTGAAATGAAAAAACTCTTAATCTTCGGGTTTGTGGTGGTGGTAGCCCTGCTTGCCCCCTGGGGGCAAAAATTGACAGCCAAAAACAGGGCAGCCCCCAATTCTGTAAAAAAATGTTCAACCCATTTGTGTTACTCAAGGTAAATTTTGTCCGTCTAATTATTACTATAGGGAAAATAAAAGCTATTTTTAAACTCAATGTCCCTTTTTCTCCAAAACTTTTTGGGGTAAAATTGGATCCCAAATTTTAAAAGGTGTTTTAAAAAACGTGTTGTACTAATTGTACTAGAAAAAAATCATCTAAAAAAAAATGTAAAACAAAATTTCCAAAAATATATTATCGCCTTTTAAATAAAATTGTTAAAAAAAAAATAATAAAACCAAAAAATTTTAAATTTTAAATAAGGGTATGACTTTTGTAATACATGTTAGATACCTAAAAAAATTAAAAACTTTTGGGGGGAACAGGGGTTTTCGGAGATAAATGTACATATTTATGATTGTGTCAAAATGATATCTTGAAAGAGCCTGTAGGCTTGAAACATGCTTTTAAGGGACAAAAGGCTTTTCCAGAGCATTTTTAAACCGTGTTTTAAAAGCCCCAAAGAAAAAATGGTTTAAATGTTGGTTGGTTTAAAGTAATTTAAATAAAAAAAAGAAAAATAATTTTTTTTAAGGGGGAAACAAAAGCTCTTTTTTGGGCCATATATGCAAATTTTGGGTAAATCCGAAAATGAATTTTTCTAGATGCAATTTTTTAATTTTTGAGCTCGGATTTTTTTTCAACACCCCTTTGCCCTTTGGACTGAGTATGGGGGAAAAAAATTTTTCTGAAAAAATTTTTCGATGTGCGATTTTTTTGTCACATGATAAAAAACAGATTTTTAAAACCGGAACACTGAAAAAAATCTTTTCATAAAAAGTTTTTTCAAAATTTTTTTCCCCTCTACTCAGTCCAGAGACAAGGTGTTTTTAAACCCAAAAAAATCTACTAAAAATAAATTTTGGGCATCTAAAACATCTTTTCCCGTAAAAAAACCCCAAAAATTTGCATAAAAGGGGCCAAAAGGGAGCTTTTCCCCCGGGCCAAAAAAAAGTATTTTTTTTCCCCCTTTTTTTATTAAAGTTCATTTTTTATCCAATAAATTTTTTAGTCTTTTTCCCTTTAAACTTTCAAAAAAAATCGGTAAGAGGGGCTCGGGAAAATAGCCTTAATACTAAGGGTCTATTAACAACACACAAAAAGCAGCAGACAAAAGCTCTATTTTAACCATTATATGAAAATTTTTGGGTAAAGGAAAATGAATGTTAAGATGAAAATTTTTAAAATTTTGAGCTTTTTTTTTTTTTATTTTTTTCCCAAAACCCCCTTTGTCCCCTGGACTGGTAGGGGGGGAAAAATAATTTTCGGGAATAATTTTTCATGTGCGTTTTTTTTTTGTCACATGATACAAAAAAGAGTTTTAAACCCGGAACACAAAAAAAAATTGTTCTTTAAAAAATTCACACACAAAAAACCGATACCCCCTTGAGATGTATTTTCTGGGGGCCCCTTTTGGGGGAAATTTTTGAACTTAAAAACTCCCTTTTTTTTTGAGCGCAATCGAAAAATTTTTTCCCTCATAAAAAATCTCAATTTTACGTTTTTGTTTTTCATAAGGTGGGTAACACCTCAAACCCCCCCAATTTTTGCTTGCTTTTAAAAGGTGCCTAAGTGGGGAGCGCTCCCGGTTTGGGTTTTTGTGGGCACCCTAAGGGGCACCTAGAATGTTAATAAATATCAAAAAACCCCAAATTTTTGGAACGTTGGGTTCCTATACCTTTCCGTTAAAAGGGAAAAAAAGTCAAAAATAGTCCCATTTCTTAAAATTGTTGTTGGGCCATCAAATTCCCAACTCGAAACCTTTCCCTCGGGGTTTGGCCCGGGGATTGGGGGATTTCTTCTCCCTAAAAACAAAACGCGAGCTCGGGGTTTCGCCCCTTTGGGGGAAATTTCCCTTCCCTTTGACTACCCCCCGACGGCGACACAATGACAACAGGGGGAGGGAAATGAGGGACACAAGACGGAAAACGACCCGAGGGGGGGGGAACCCCTGCCCCCCCCATATGCTTGGGGGGGGGTTCGACCACGGGGCCCGGGTCCACCCTTTTCCCCCCGGGGTCTTTCCCTTACGTCCCCCCCATCTTTCCTCGTTAGCCAATTTGCACCCAAATCAAAATCAACCGACATTGCTGGCTCGGGCGCAAAAGCGCTCGACTCTGATTGGGGAGGCCCCCGGGGTTCAAAACCCCGTCGAGCCCGGACAACCCTTACTAAATTTTTTTTTTCCGATTTTTTTTTTTCCCATCTTTTAAGGCGAATGGGGGGGGATTGAGTCCTCTTAAACAGCCCCCCCGGACACCCCTTCCCACAATTTCCTATCCGCACAAAACCTAGTCACCTGAAGAGGGGGTATTGCACCCCCCATAACAGGTTTCCCCCAAAAAAAAAAAAAAAAATTAAATTCATGTTGTGCCCAAGTAACCCGGAAAACAGTTTGGGAAATTGTTTTTAGTATTATCTGTGCACCAAGGGAAAGTTTTCATGCCCATATTTTCCAAAATATTATTTGAATTTTCACTCACTCGAAAACCTTTGGGTTTATTTTACCGAACCCCGGGGGTCGGTTTGGGGTGTTCAACTTCAAGGGCGCAAGAAAAATCAGCGGAGGGGGGAAATTTTGCCGAAGTGGTGAACTCTTGTCGCTGGTCAACAGAGGTCGTCAGAAGGTCGCCAAAAAGGCCTTGAGGGCACGAGGGAACCCGGGACCCCAGGGCCCCAGGAAAAGAATATCAGGAAAAAGGTAAGTATTGGGAAACTGAAAGGTTATTTTCGCTTGCTTTTCCTGCTATAATTTATTTTGCTCCATGTTAACCCGCCCTTTTTGGGGCATTGCACTGTTTTGAAAAACTTTTTGGGTTGTGCATGTTGTACTGGACCTTGAAGTTTGACTGCCTCCCTTCTTGATCCACGCAAAGGTATTAGGATTATAGTGGTCACATTTCTAGGAGGTAGGTTTTCCCTCAACTACTTTTCAGGCGGGCCAAAAAATTTCCCCTTTGAAACCATCTCGTAAACCTTTAAGTTAAAAAAAAGGGAAAAAATTGTTTTTTTTTAAAACTAATAAGCTTGCCTCTTGCTTCGTGTTGGCATGGGGCGTCCCCTCGTCGGGGAAAGGGCGTCAAGGGTAGGGGAGGAAACCCACGAAAGTCCGCCAGAAACTCGCTCTAGTTTGGGGGGTTACATACTCCCCCACATTATATCTGATGTTTGTGAATGGATTTTTTTGTTTTCCCCGCCTTTTACGATAAACAGAGCCCCTGCATGCTCTTTGGGCCCAAAACAAACCCCCGGGGGCACCCAGACGGTAAAGGCACCACAAGTGGAAGTCAGGGAAAATTTGTCCAGTGCTCGGGTGAGATTTCCCCCCTAAAAAATTGGATTAGTCCAAATTTTTTAAATTTTTTTTTGGGGGAATTTTGGGGGGGGTTTTTTTGGATAGACAATTTTTACAGTTTTTACTTACGATTTTTTTGGGTAGCGCAAAGGGGGGGGGGAGGTAGGGAAACGAAGCGAAAAATTTTTATTTCATTCCTGGGGAAAAAAATCCGGGGAAAGTTTTTTTTTTTTTTTCTCTTTTTGGGAATTTGGTCTGTTTTTAAAACGATTCCCCCTAAAACCTTTACCGGGACTCCAATTGCGATGAAATTTTTTGGAGGCCTTCGAAATCCCCTTTAACTTAGAATGCCCCGTTCCTTGAGCGCAAAACGAAAAAATTTTTTCTCATAAAAAAACGTAATTTTTCGATTTTTTTCGATTTTTCAAAAAAATTTTTTCGATTTTCAACACCTACGGGTTTATCTGATTGTAATGATTTTTCACACAACCTTTATTTTTTGAATTAAATATTCTGTGAAATTTGAGCGCAATCAAAAAAGTATTTTTTTATAAAAATCCCCAATTTTACGATTTTTTTAAATTTTTTAAAAAAAATTTTTCGACTTACAAAACCTACAGCTTTAACCGACGTAAAGATTTTTTCACGAAAACCCTTTAAATTTCCCCCTGAATTTTTATATTGGGGTTTTAAATTTTAGCGCGAAACGAAAAATAATTTTTTAAAGAAAAACGCAAATTTTTCCCCTTTTATTTTTTAAAAAAAAACTTCCCACGTTTTAACACCTACATGCTTTATCCCCATTGTAATGATATTTTTTAAAAAACCTTTTTTTTATGGGAAATTTTTATATTTGTGGGAAAAATTTTAGCGCAAAAAGAAAAATAATTCCTCCCCCAAAATCGCAATTTTCGCTTTTTTTTGAAAAAAACTGGGGCTCATCCAAAAAACGCGCCCAAAAAGCGTTTGCGGGAAATTCCAAGTTTTTTACCTTTAAAACAATTGTTCGACTTGTCGTCAAATTTTTGCAAAGCTTTTGCAAGGATGTTTTCACGGGGCCCAAAGGAGTTGAGTGCGGAAAGTCCCAACCCCTCCCCAATTTGTAAATCCTCTTTTTTATGCAGGCTAGCATTTTCTTTTCAATAGACATGGTTTTCAGTCCCCCGCACTCAGTGCGCAACGCTGGAAATGAACCCGGCAGTACAGGGAAAACTACATAAAGCACTAAATTTAAACCGACTGAGCTCTGCCCAAAAAAAAACCAAGGGTATCTGCTACCCCAAAACCCCCAGAGGGCCTTTTTGCCGGGGTTGGGGTAAACCCCCGGCCTCAAAGTTAAAAGCCAACTGGACGGCCCCCTGTCAACTCCTGGCTCGACATGGTCACCTCATTAACCCTTCAACCCCTCTCGCCCTTCAAGGGAAGATTTTCCAATATCAAATTTTTAGTCATAATATTAAACCCGATCTGTCGATTTCCCGGGCCCGGGGTTTTTTCCCCTAAATTTTAGTAATATCGGTTGTTGTTGCATTATAGTTGAATAAATTGGATTTGGAACAGGACTAAAAAAAAATTTTAAAATTTTTGACAATTTGGGAAAATTTGTGGGGTTTTAAAGATGCTGGCCGTGCTCGGAAAACCGAGCCCAAATTTCACAAAAACCCCTTATAACATAAAAACATGCTAAAAATCACTTTAAATGTTGCTACTGTACTACCTTTGAGTATTAACCCATCGAGCTTATTTCGGGTAGGGGGAGCATCGCGCATACCCGGCAGCGCGGCGAGTTGAAGCAAACATACCCACAGCGCGGGCAGGGGAAAAAGCACGTGACATTGGTATTTTTTTAAAACTCGGTGCTATACGCGAAAGGCTAAACTTTAGCGCAACCCTACTTTCCAAGAGAATCTGTAAGTTCCCACTCTTTTTCTAAGGATTCTTCATTTAGAAACTACAGTAAGAAACAAAAATTTTTGTATGCAAACAACTTACTAATCGTGAATATTGGTCGTTGTAGGTCTATGTAAACCCCCTTTCTTTGGGCCAACGTCTTGATCAAAACGGTTATGGGGGGGAAATTAAATAAACAATTTTAATTATAATTAATATGGACTTCTATTTTGTATGGGGGCATGTTATTTGTGTGAACCATTTTAATCTAGGCATAGCCGCCTAGACTATCTTCTTGCTTTAAACATTTTTAGCAAATACCATAAAGAGATAATTATTTTTCCTTTTTTTCACGCCTTTCCCTGCTGTAAACACTTTTTTTTTATATTGTTTTTAATGTTGTTTTAATTTTTTAATTTATTACTCTCATATCAATTATCATAGTTAAAATTAGTTATGTTTTATTTTTTAAAGTTTTTGAAAAAAAAAAAATTATATAAGAACTGTACAAGACAAAAAATAAAAAATGGATAAACATAAATCTGAACTATTAACAGACTTCGAAATAATATTATAAATAATATTTTTGTGAAGCCCCTGTAGAGTACACATCGTTTTAAACCCGGTATGACCCAGGTGCTATTTAATTAAATAGTTTGATATATTTTAAAGTTTTTAAAAAATAAAAAATTTTTAGAACTGTACAAGACTTAAAATAATAAATGGAAACATCAATTTTGACACCTATCAACAGACTTGAATATAATATAAAATAAATTTTTTTGTAGTGTCCATGTAGAGTACACATCAGTTTTAACGGGTTGACCCGGGTAATAGGTATATGTTGCTATAGGACCATTGTGAAAGGAGCCCGAGGGCTTTTTCAGAGGACTAAACCCCTTTGCTTCGACGAGGAAAATCTTGGAAAAAACCTTCAGTTAGGAAATTGCTAGTCTCGACGGGTGCGAACCCGGACCTTCCGAATCAGGTCAAGAGGCCGGGTTCGAATCCCGTCGAGAACGGCAATTTTACTGAAGTTTTTTTTTTTTAAAAAATGAGGCACTTAATTATATGAAAAGGGGTAAGCATTGGCTTATCTCATATGACGGAGATTAGAAGAAAAAAAATTCTTTTCTGCTCAAAAAAGAAGCCCAGTAATAGAAACATGCATTTTTACATAAATTAGTGAGCACTGGGCAGTCTTGAAAAAAGTATCGCCCTGTAAACAAGAACAAGTAGGCCCCCACTCTGTAGGCATCTGTCATTTTTATTACAAGCCAAAACGACCTAACGGTTGACGCGCCCTTAAACATAAAAAACTTCATCTTCTTTCCCCCAAAAAAAATTTTGAAATATTTTTGTATGCGATGGTGGGGGTAAAAATTTTCTCTTTAATGAGCCCTAATTTACCCCATTTCATTTTCGGAAAATGTAAACAAAATTCACATTATATTTTTGCAAATTCTATGTCTAAATCTAATTGTAATTAATTGGTTTTTTTGGTTTAGGTAGGGTTAGGCCCTAAGGACAGGGGCAAAACTAGGCCAAACTGTATATTATGAGACCCCAAAGGTGGTTTAACGCCTTAAAAGGTCAATATTTGTGATTATTAATTAGTTTGGCCCTAGGCGCACAAAATCTTTTCTAAAATTATTAAAAAAAAAAAGCGTGTTACTTCCTGGAAAAGAATATGCCCCTCTTTGAATACCTTTTTTGCTCCAAAACACGCAATACCCGACCATTTTTTAAAGTAGACAAGGCACAGCATCGCCCCGCGTACCCCTCACGTGGTCTTGGGGGTCGTTCGCCCCGATATGTTTTCTTTACGATCGTGACGTCATGCTCCTTACCCCAAAAATAACTCGATGATTAACCATCTTTGATGGTTATATACTCAAAGCTACTATGCCTGCTACTTTTGTTAATCCGTCTTTTCAATCGGCCCCCCCCCGATTTGCCCCGACGAGTGGGGCTACAATGTTTATTTTTACATGGACATTAAAGTTATAGAATTAGTCTTTTTGAAAAAAAAAGTTAAAAAATTTTGCGGAAACTAAAAAATTTTTAAAAAAATACAAGGATACAATAACAAGAACATAGTTTTTCCTTTTTGGGAAACGAGAGGGGGAAGTGGTCTAAACAAATACGGAATTTTTTAAATTTTTCTTCTTGGTGGGAACAAAAAAAAACTCAAAAAAAGGGTTTTGTATATCTAGCTTTCTCTCAAAAAACTCCCGCCCCGGGCCCCCAGCCCCGAGTGAAAATTATTTATAATACAAAGTGTAGGTCTAAATTTCCCATTGGCTATGGGGACTAATAAAAAAATACTACATTACATTTTTGACAAGCCAAAGCCAACCCTAGGCCAGCACAACTTTTTTGACAACTTCCCGCCAAAAACTTTTTTGATTACTAAAAGCCTAATTCAATAAACAATAGTTGTTTGTCACCTAGGTTTATACAAAAATGTACGGAAATAAACACCTATTCTTTTTTTGAATGATTCACGCAAAACTCCTTCATATATAAAAACAAAAACAAAAACTGTGAAAATTTTCGATTTTTTTTTTGATAATCATTTGTTTTTACATGGTGTGGATGCAGTGAAAGGGTATACAATAACATTAGTTGTGCGCTTTTTTGTAGCAGAGAAAGTTTCAATGGAGTGAGTTCCCTAGACTTTAACCCGTCCTTATACCGTCGTTTTTACCCGGTTATACCACCTATACCCCGGGGTCATGAAGGGGGCTAGATATTTTACATCCTATTGTTATTGCTAATACCATAGAAATTAAACAACTTGATAAAATTATTATATTTTAACAAATAATTTTTCAATGGAAATTGAAAAAATAATGAGATCACAAAATAACAAAAATTTTAGAAATACAACCAAAACCCTTACACACTCAAAAGAAAAAGAGATCTAAAAAAAAGGGGCCAAGCTATCTCCCCCTTCCACATTTGCGCATTCTTAATTAAAAAAGTACAGTTCCCCCTAACAGCATCCTCGAAAAACTTGGCAAAAAAAAAATTTTTCATGTTATTACGGGGTTTAAAAAATTAATAGAAAAAAGAATTTGGGTGAACTTTACGTTTAAATTAATTTTAAACGCAAATTCTATTTTAATTTTGGGGGGTTTTGGAATTGTTTTTTTGTGTGTGTGGGGGGTGTTTTTTTGGCCCTTTTTTTGTTATTTTTTGAGGGGGTTTGGGTGTTTTTTTACAAAATTTTTGTTATGGTGTAGACTAAACTCGTATAGAATTTTAAAACAGTTTAATATTTTTTTAAATACAACCCATAAACTATACAAAATCTTTTCCGACCGGGGATTAAAACCCGGGTCTCCCACATTACGGTCCGGGGGTTAAGGGCCCCTTTGCCAACTAGACTTGGGAAACGCCAAAGTCGTTGATAGACGAGTGAGTAAGCCAGTGTTGAATATTTGGTATATCCCCATATGGGCTAGATTCAGTCTAGGTAATAGGGAGGAAAAGGGATTTTCCCGGGGTACTAACAATGGGTACTCACTCGTCTATCAACGACTTTGGCTTTTCCCGGGTTTTTATAAAAATTTAAAAGGTCAAAAAGCGGTCCAGACTGTAGTGAAATAGTCAGAACGATAACGACAATAAAAAAGGGGAAGACGGTGACGATAAGGGGTTTGATGCACAAAAATCTTTAAACAAGCCCGGGGGGAAAAAATCAAATAAAAAGGTGTTTTTTTATTTGTTATTTTGTTATTCCGAACATTTTAATTTTTATTTATTTCGCATAATTTTTCGCGTTTTAAAACCAAATCAGTGATAAAAATAGTGTCACTTTAACGACCGTGTACATCTTTATTCGATTGGTTCCGATAATTGGCAGAATGGCAAGTTTACCAGAGCGAAGGGGAAACTTCCTTTTCGACTCTGGTTCTACGGAGAGTTATAAAATTTGGTGAAGTTTCCATTGTCGTTTTCCCCTAGGGTACGGGAACCTTTTTTCTCATTGGCGTTACGTTCCCGTTACATTAACTGGCAATTTTGCTCGACCTTTAAGGGGGGGCCCCAATTTAAAAATTTTTCCCAAATATAGTTTAACGAAAATCGGACATAGTTTATAATGATCATTGACATTGCCAAAACTATTTTTGATTTATTTTTCGGTTGAGCTTTCCCCCAAACCCAAAAAAAACCCAATATCCCAAATAGACGATTTTAAATGAAATTTTTTAGATAAAAGGGACAGCTTTCTGCTCATAATTTTTTTTGTTAGAAGACTAATTTTTTTTTCTAAGGACGTTATTAGAAAGGAATTAGTCGGGGAAGTTGAGGTTTTAAAAAAGGAAGGGAAGTTTAAGGTTTGGTTATGAAAAAGGGTGGATAGGTAGGATCCCCAAACGAGACTTCGAAGCAGGAGAGGAAGGTAAAAAAAAGTAGGAAAAACCGAGAGAAAGATGGGGAAATTGATCGAAGGAGAGTTGAAGAGAGAGGGAACGTGGGAACCCGGTGACGGAAGAAGCTGTGGGGGGACAGAAGGGTGGAAAAATTGGGGGAGAAACAGTGATGCAGGGAAATGCAGATGAGGTATGATTGATGATGTGAGGAATGATGATGGGTGATGATGATA